>APFE030082641.1:6747-76723 GCA_000404065.3 Pinus taeda | reverse complement strand
AAAACTCACTTTGGGTTAATTCTAGATGATTCTAGAAGGAATTTGACGTGGATTGTTCGCTCCAAGGTGGCTCATGCATCCCAAAAGAGAAGGAGCTAATCCCTTGTTAGGAGGAGCTATCCCTTTGAAGGAGGATTCTATCCCTTTGAAGGAGGACCTAGTAACTTCCTCCATTGCACTATAAATTGAGGCATTGGGTTAGTGGCTAGGGAGGTTAGAAGCTAAACATTGTAAGGGTAAATGCTGATGGAATGGGACTTCCTAAATAAGCTTGAAGAGAAGATGCACATTAACGTTTTTGGCTTCTATTTGGAAGATGTGAGTGAAACTTGTAAGATTAAGGAGACTTCTTGTCAGACCCTGGGAGGAGCTTGTACAACATCAAGGCACAGGTTGTAAAGTTCTTCTTCATTTGAATTAATACAATCAGATTCATTTTCTCAACAAATTGTCTTATGTGGTTTGTTTCATAATATCCTTGATCATTATGATGAATATGCTTTACGATATTGGCTTTTCAGGTGCTATTTAATTTGGTTTGCTTGTTTGTGTTTGCAGAATTACACTTCAAGGAAGCTCATTTGGAGCGAGGGAGCGAGGCTTCCACAAACTTGCATTGGACCCAAGGTAGGCATAAAACACTTGTTTGCCTTTGTTTTTAATTGCATATTTAGAGAAAGATAGTTTTTGATTGGCTTGCTTGTCACTAGATATCTTTAGATACTAGGAAGGTCGAGCTTGTCCGCAAAATCGACTCATTCCGCGTGACACAAGGCATTGAAATACAACAATAAAATGGTTTGGCCTTAGTCTCCTCTATATTTTGGTATTTTCTCTCTGGCCAATTATGGTCATGATGAGAAAGAGATGTGATTTATTGAAACATTGAAGCTGACCACCATCCTGACTAGGGCATATGACCCAAGAAAAGTAGCAAAACAAGTCACCTTATCCTTTGGTATAAGGAATTATCTTCATGGGGAACATAAATTTGATGACTTATTTGCTGAATCATCCTCATATAATATAACTTTGAGTAGTGTGGATGAGACATTATTAGTGAAGGAGTGAGCACATTTTTCACTTTTAGAAATGTAAGATTGGCTCCTCTGCCTATAGACTTATTGTAACTTCCCCTACAAAAACAAGCCTCTCTGAAGGACACTAGGGCTTATACTCAACAAGAAACTTCCCCTGAACCAATGGTTCCTCCTCAACAATAGATAACAACAATACATATTTCATCAAACCCTGGTGGAGAAATTCATACTGTAGATCCTAATATGGAAAAGGTATGGCAAGAATTTGATGAAATTATTAAACAACCAAAGAAAGGGACACAAGAAATCATTGATCTAGATAGAGAAACTACTTCTATATAGATTTTTTCTCAATAGAAAAATTCTTTGAGTGGTCCCATCGTTGTGTATAAAACCATACATGAGCAGTCAATATCTAAGAAGACACCAATGGCTACTCATTCTGAAGTAGAGGTTATCCCTACTAATCCTACTTCTGAGATCTTTCTCAATATTAAGGATATTCCTCTGATGGACATCTTTTATAGACCAATGCACAAAGTTGTAGTTAAGAGAGATAGAAATAAGAGGAAAATAGATGAATCCCATGCTTTGGTCCTTGGAAAAGCTTCTCAAGCCACATCTCTTGAGGTTTTTTGGAAAGGATCCTTTGCTTCCCCAACTGATGAGCTTGGGAAATTAACTTATTTTACAAGTGCCCATGCCTCAACAACCATGGATAAAGAAATATAGGTGCAATAATTTTTGAGAGAGAAAGATGAAAATATTGCCATTATGGAGCAGGAATTCATGAAAGAAAAAGAGAAATTGAGGGCACAGTGTCAAACACATTTGAATAAGAAGGATATCACATTGGAAAAGTTGTAAAAGTAGTTCAATGCACTTCAAATTCAGTATGCAGAGGAAATTATGTCAAAGATGGAAAAATTAGGGAATCACTACAAAAAATGGAGCAATTGTAGGCCAGGACAGCCCATTTAGTGAAATTCAAACATGAGGCCCATGACCCTAATTCTCATCTCCAAAAGCAAAAAACATCATTTTAATGAGAAGCTATATTTGATTCAAGTACAATGAAAATTATGTAACACATTGTCTGATGATTTGGTGGATATGATAACCTATTATGATGAAACCAAATGAAATCTCAATGAGCTACTGAAATGGAAAAATAGTGATGAGGGAAAGACATATGACTTTCCTAAAATTGATGAAATGCAAAAGTCAATCATTTTCAAATGATGTAAATATAGGATTCATTTGGTGAAGAAGCTTATCAATTATGCATAAGATTTATCAAATTCCATAGTCGAATCCACCATTGATTCATTTCTTGAATCAAATATGATTCCTAGTCATCCAGAATATTCCTTTCCAGATGTACAAGGTGGCTCAAAAATTTGCTTGAAGAGACAGAAAATTTTGTTAAGAGAATTGACTAGCTAAGTAAAGTTAATGTTGAACTCAATTGGCAATTTTTTGTTATTGTTCAGATGTTTCCACCTTTGAAAGCATCTATCTTCAATGGCCAGGTGCACATCAAGCCTTGTTCCCCTTTAGAGCTGGAAGCACTTCTATATATTCAAAGGTTATGGCAATGAACTACTGGCTCGTCTTCAACTAGCTGAGAGTTTTTACAACCATTTACTTTTTATGTTAATTTTGTTATGCTCTAGGTGAGCATTTTTTGGGAGAGTAATTTCACAACTTGGTTGTAAAGAACACTATAAATCTTCTGCTTGAACCCATTGTAAAGGGTTTTGAATTTTGGAGAAAAAGACAAGATTTTATTGCACTTTTGTACTCAAGTTTTTATTTAACATTATTTGAACCAATTTCAATTCTAGTATGAATAGATTGCCAATAGTACGGGTACTGTTATCATCTATGTTTGCATTTTATTTTTAAAGGAATTATTTCATTTGTTTAATTATTGTTCATGAACGCATTTATTTATTTATTCTAGCATTATCACTTTTGATGTGTGTGAATTAAATTATATAAGATACAGTGAATAATGAATTCACTTTTTATTTCATATGTGAAGAACTTGTAATTAATTTGATTAACTATTTAAGCAAATTAATTCTTTAATCGATTTTAATAATGTTAATTTGTGAGAATATTTATTGTCATGAAATAACATGATCTTTCTAGCACATATGATTTTATATACGCGGGTAGTAGTTATTAGAATAGATTAGTTTTAGTTTATATTAGTAGTTACACTAGTTTATCAGTTATCATCACCATCCACTCCATTCTTGATCAAGTGCTCAGTGTTTAGCTCAAAAATCAAAGTTCTTAGATTGGCTTAAAAACTATACAACTGCGTCCATCTCGTCAAGATGATCGTAACTCAATTCGTTTCACTGAAAACGGAGTCTGGATGGAGGAGAAAAGAGCTGCTGTTTGTTTTCCTAAATAACTAAAAATATTACAGAATAGGACAAAATGATGACATGGCAATCAAGTCAGTAAGGGGAATCTTCTTTAGTTTTCACCCAATGGGGCTATGACAAGTGTCACCTTCGGATTCGCCAGTTTGGTTGTGTGAAGATGAAATTGCCTAATTATCTTAAATTGGAATTTGAATTTGTTTATATATATACATATATATACTAAATAACAAACCTTATATACATATCCAAATCTGCATTAATCCAAAGGCATAGAACAATATTTCAATGACGCATTTTTAAATGTTATATGGTAATCAAAGTCCAAGGTCCTAACTATATACATGTGCAATATATATTTCGTATTGCAAAATGTGTAAGGGATGGGCAAAGGCGGGTTTGAACCCGTGACCTCCCCCTCCCAAACTCCAATACTTACCACTAGACTAAGTGCGCGTTTGTTAAAACATTTTCCACGACATTATACTTATGCCTATAGTGTAAGTCGACGATGGAGTGGAGGGAGCCAGCTTCGCGGGCCAGCTCCCTCACCATATGACCTCACCATATAACCAATAGCTAATGATACATGATTAAGTGCGTTTAGAGTGTTGTTAATCACGTTTTAAATTAATTAATTGGTTGTTTAATTTGGTGGCATTTATGGTGGAGCCACCAAATCCGGAACCGCCACCAAACTTGGCAAGCTTAACTCGAGTCTCCTCTAGATTTAGCAGGGTTTCCTAGGGAAAAATTAATTGAAGCATATCTTCCTCAATTTTCGACCAATTTTGGAAAATGAATAGTCAATTTTAGATGATTTCAAAATTATGAAGACATTGGTATAGGTCTCAAAGGCAATAGAAGACTTATATAGGTTATTTTTCCACAGGGAAGTTCAGGGAAGCCTAAAGCCACCAAGGAAAGGGGTCATACCCATAGCAGCCAGAGTCAACTTTCAGAGATCCAATAGTCATTTTTGGCTAATTTGGAAATTTTGAACACATTGGTGTAGGTATAAGGAGCCATAGAGCTTTGTAAATTGCATTGTTTCCACATTGATCTAATACAGAGGCCCAAACCATGGAAGTTGGACCAAGGAGATGTAGTCAAGGAGGGGTGAACTCCTTCATCAAAACATTGTGTTAATGTGTCTCTTTGATGGTTTGCTGCATTATACATGTTTTCTATTCATCATTTCTTTATGAGGCTATTTTTCTCATGAATGTGTTTTAAAAACTTAAGGAAATTTACTGGTTTGTAAGCACCAACAACTAAGGAAACCTCAGCACAAAAAGAAAGAAGCAAGCACATGTTTATTAATCTGTAATTGTTATTAGCACAACAAAACTAATCATACAAAATAGATCAAGTTGGTATCAAAGTTCAAGTTTGAATTGCTTGATTGCTTGAGTTTTTGCAATTAGGGTTTTAATCATTGCAAAATTATGATGCTTACAAGGTTAAAGATGCAGAAAGGAGAAGGGAAGATATTGGTTGCAACTCCTGAGGTAATTCCCAGAAGAAGGAGAGCCACAAGGCCACAATCTCCACCACCCAAAGTTCCAATTCCAACTGCACTTGAAACTCCTCAAGTTTTGTCTTCAACTGAGATTGAATAGGTACAAGCAATATAATTTATGAGCCTGAATCCATAGCCAAAATGTCTGGAGAAAGGAAGCCTAAAGGCCCCTCTTCAGAATATGAATAATTTAAGAAAAAATTTTGTACTTTGAGTGAGATGGTTAAAGTCCTCTATGAAGAGAGGAACACCAGAATGGTTTGAGAGAGTTCTAAACCTCCACATGGAAAAGGAAGCTCAGAGGACACAAAAGATGAGAAGAAGAATTCCAAATGGAATTGTGGAAAGCCAACTCCATATCCACCATCTTCATCATCTTCCTCATCATCTCCATCATCTCACACAACATCATCTTCCACTACCACCACTAAAACTTCCCATACTCATTCCAAAACCACAAAAAGAAAAATTCCATTACTGAAATTGGACATAAAATTCAAACTTCCTATGTACATTGGAGAGGTGAATGCAGAAAAGTTGGACAATTGGATTTGACAGTTGGAGGTATACTACAAAATTCAAATTCTTCAAGAAGACAACATAAAGATCCAGTTGGCTTCACTAAGGCTAGAAGGAGCTGCACTAGTTTGGTGGGAAGGAAATACTCAAGAGGAAATGAGAATCCATGGTAATATATCCATCAATTGGGTTGAATTTGTTTCTTCAATTAAAAGAAATTTTTATCCTTTAGCCTATATATAAAAAGCCATTATGAGTTAGGCAGCTTAAAGGCCAAACAGTCCAAGATTATACATAGGAGTTTAGGAAAAGGGCTTTGTTATTAGGAGTGAATTTGAATTCCCATGACACACTCCTGAAATATATTGAGGGTTTACATTCCTATCTTAAACACATTATTATTATGTTCGATCCAACTAATCCGGATGGCAAGCCACACAACTTGAATCTAGAGGAAAGAACACTTATGAAGGGAGTAGTAATAAGAAGCCATTCAAGGGTAAGGAGAAAGAAAAGGGAAAGAAGAATGCAAGTGTGAAGAAATAAGGGGAGAAATCTATCTGTAACACTGTTCAAAAGAGGGACATAATGAGGATCATTGCTGGAAACTCCATCCAAAAATGAGACCAAATAAGTTCAACAATAAAAGGAAACAAAAAACCACTACTATCACTTAAGAAGATTTAGGTTCTGAATCAGGTGATGAAAACAAAATCAATGTCATGGGAATCAAAGGAAAAAAAGATATTGCAAGCACTAGTTCACAAAAATATGACACTATTACTACTCCAGATGAAAATAGACGAATTGAGTTTTTTCATGTTAGGGTCATATCTAAACAGACCAAGATTGACACTCTTCGATAGTGGGTCACAATTGAATCTAATCTTTGAAGACGTAGTTAACAGATTGAATCTTGAAACTGTACCTCACCTATACCATACCCTTTGGGATGGACAACAAGAGACACCAGTTTACAGGTTATAAGAAAATGTTTGTTTAAGTTTGCAATCACTGCAAATTTTGTTGACGAAGTAGAGTTAGATGTGGTACCGCTTGATATTTCAGGTGTGGTGTTGCGTAGTCCATATTTGTATGGCCAGAAAGAAGTATTTTACTGCCATGAAAATAAGTATCACTTGTTCAAGGATGATGTGGAGTATATAGTGAGAGCCCATCACAAAAAGCTGAACATTTCTTTGGTTAATGTAGGGAAAGAAAAAAGACTAGCGAATTCAAGTAAAAGTTTAGTGCTTCTCATGTTCAAGCCAAATGATGATATTGTTTATGAAAATGTTCTTGCATGTAATGGAAGTTTCAATTCTGATTGGGTTGGTTCAGTTCATCAGAGTGATGAAGTATTTTAGGTTGTGAAAGAATCATCCTTCAAGGAGAAATAAACTTCACATGAAATATCTTTGCAGCAAGAGGTTTCTCTTTGTGATGTTAGCATGCAAGGGTTGACAAAATTGCAAAGTGTAGAGACACCAATGCAATGCAAAAAAATTTTGAAAAATGGGCTCATTCAATCATCCCTTATGCCATGTTGTGCATCGATGGTTATGGTGCCAAAGAGGAATGGTAAGTATTTCAAGAAAGAAGACAAAAGGAGTAGTTTTTTCCAGAGCAAAGTTGTAAAAAGAGGTCAGTGCGAGAATATACATAACATCAAACAAGAACGGTTTGTATGGATTTTAATGTTGTATGTTCTTTGTAGCACTTCTATTATCATGTATTTGAATTATGGAAAAAAGAGTCATATTTTAAAGAAATTGTCCACTTGGGTGACATAAACATGTTTAGAAAGTTTTCTTAGGCACATGTCATCTATGAAGGAGAACTGTTTGATGTTTTGTAGATATCAAAGTATAAGTTGGGTTTCACTTCTTTGATGCATTTGGGCCATGATATTGGAGGAAGTAAGTTGAAGGCAAGCCTCTCCAATTTGGATGCCATTGTTGAGTGGTCAATGCCCAAGATCGTCATTTTGATAAGAGATTTTTTGGGATCAGCCCAATGTTGGAGGAGAGATGTTGTTGACATTTCTTCTTTCGAAGCTCCCTGGCATGCATTGTCATGTGTGTGCAAAGTCTTCCAGTAGGGAGGCAAATAGCAAGAGGCATGTGTTGCTTCAAACCAAAAGATCAGTTCAATTCTTTTTTATGCTCTTTCAAATTTGAAAGGTTCATTTGAGTTTTAAGTTTATGCAAGCAAATTCACCATCTTATTTCATTTAGAATATTTCCATGGTGTAAAGATTAAGTTGTAGCGATCCATGCACTTTCATTGGATGGATACTTGTCAAAAATTTCACTTGGTTCGAAGGTACAAAAGAGGTATAAGCAACAAGTTCATTATTATAACTTTTAGGCCTATTGGTTATGTAACTGTTGTATTCAGGCGTCATTATGTTTTACATGAAAGTTATGTTCAGAAAATTTCATACTTTCAAGATGCACAATCGAGCTTGAGTTATGTAAACCAAGTAGGGAAATTTGTCATCCATTTGCATTACATTTTTTTATGTCGTCATGGTAAGAATGATGTTGCTTTTGATGGCGACATGGACAAAACCATGAGTTTCTATGAACGACTAAAAATGGTGCAACAAATAGTGCAAGATAAACTTGAAAAGGGAAAACACAAGTACATGTATAGAACGGGGTCCTCAAGGCAAGTGAATGTTGATTTTCTTAGAGAGGAGCTGAAGGAAACAAATTCATTAAAAGCTAATTGGATTGAGCTAGGAAAGGTGAGCGGGATGTACCCTCATGTACTTCTCAGATGATAGTGATCTTTTGGGGTCCAATAGGCTTCTAGTGGGGAGGAATGATTAGGTGCTCAATATTTAGCTCAAAAATCAAATTTTTCATATTGGCTCGAAAATTGTATGACTACGTCCATATCGTCAAGACGATCGCAACACGATTCATTTCACTGAAAACAGAGTCTGGATGAAGGATAAGAGGCATGTTGTTCATTTTCCTAAACAACTAAAAGAAATGCAAAATAGGACAAAATGATAACATGGCAGTCCAGTCAGCAAGGGGAATATTCTTCAGTTTTTGCCCAATGGGGTTGTGACAAGTGTCACATCCAGATTCACCAATATGGTTATGTGAAGGAGAAATTGCTTAATTATCCTAAGTTGGAATTTGAATCTGTTTATATATATATATATATATATATATATATATAGATATATATATATAAAATAACAAACCTTATACACATATCCAAATCCGCATTAATCCAAAGGCATCGAACAATATTTCAATGGTGCATTTTTAAATGTTATATGGTAATCAAAGTCCGAGGTTGAGGTGCAATATATATTTCTATTGCAAAATGTGTAAGGGATGGGCGGAGGCCAGTTTGAACTCGTTACCTCCCCCTCCAGAACTCCAATACTTACCATTAGATGAAGCATGAATTTGTTAAAAAAATTTCCACGACATTATACTTATGCCTACAGTGTAAGCCGATGGCAGAGCAGAGGGAGCCAGCCCCACGGGTGAGCTCCCTCACCATATGACCTCACCGTATAACTAATGGCTAGTGCTACACGATTAAGCATGTTTAGAGCATTGCTAATCACTTTTTAAATTAATAAATATGTTGTTTAAGTTGGCGGCATTTATGACAAAGCCACCAAATCCAGAACCACTACCAAACTTGGTGGAATTAACTGGAGTCTCCTCCAGATTAGCAGGGTTTCCTAAGGAAAAATTAAATGAAGCATATCTTGCTCAATTTTCGACCAATTTTGGAAAATGAATAGTCAATTTTGGATGATTTCGACCTTCTGAAGAATTGGTATAGGTTTTAGAGGCAATAGAAGACTTCTACAGGTGATTTTTCCACAGGGAAGTTCAGGGAAGCCTAGAGCCACCAGGGAAGGGGGCCATACCTAGAGTAGCCAGAGTAAGTTTTCAAAGATCCAATAGTCATTTTTGGCTAATTTGGACATTTTGAACAAATTGGTGTAGGTATAAGGAGCCATAGAGCTTTGTAAACAATTTTTTTTCCACATTGAGCTAATACAAAGGCCCAAGCCATTTTAGCTGGACCAAGGAGATGTAGCGCAGGAGGGGTGAAATCCTTGATCAAAACACTGTGTTAATGTGTCCCTTTGATGGTTTGATGCACTGTACATGTTTTTTGTTTAGTATTTATTTATGAAGCTATTTTGCTCATGAATGCCTTTTAAAAACTTAAGGAAATTTACATGTTTGTTAGCACCAACAACTAAGGAAACCTCAACACAAAAAGAAAGAAGCAAGCACATGTTTATAAATATGTAATTGTTATTAGAACAACAAAACTAATCATACAAAAACAGATCAATTCTCATACACAATTAGTTTTTCACGGGTAACTAGACCCAAAATACTAGTCAGAACCACCAACTTCAATTGGAAAGAGTTTGATTTTGGGCTTTGACAAGGTGGATTCCAAAATGTTGATGCAGTCAGTTTTGGCCATCAACATTTTTGGCGCTATAAGGAGGGTTATTATACTTTGAATGGAGTAAAGGTCACAAATTAAATCAAGCATCCATTCCAACATTCAATATTTTCCCCAACACTCACCTTCAACTTCTAGATCCCCTTCTCATTCTCCACCTCCTGAATTGGAAGTTACACAACCTTCTCATAAATATCCTAGCCCTGTAAGAATATCTTACAGTGAGCCTTCAATAAATACTCCTCTTCCTACTCAACCAGTTGAGCCTACTAAAATTCAACCCATTATTCATAAACTTGAAGAGTTTTCAATTTCTAAAGAGTAGGTTGATATATCTAGACCTATGAAGGTAGTATCACATTATATTTAAAATATTTTGGAGTTCTAAATAAATCACAATGCAAAAAAATAGGAATTAATCCTTTTGAGGTCCCTTTATAATCTCATTGGAAGAAAAGACTCGTTGTTGGCTCTGATTCAACTTCTAGTGAGAATATCACATTAACCTCACCTCTTCCTACTCCTACTATCCCATCAATTTCGTCACAACCTGTACCATTTTCTTCTTTACTACCTTCCTACCACACTTTCTCCTCTTTCACTTATACATCTATGACCTCACCAGTTTCTTCCACTGTGTCTGTTTCCACCCAACTAATAGGTACTACTACTGTTAGTAGTTATATAGGGGAATCATCATCTACTGTTATTTCAACTACCCCTTCATCAAGTACATATCCTTCTCAGAGTCACTGCTACACCAAAGGTCCTATTATAAATCCCAAGATGACAAACAAACCTTGGAACAACCCAGGAGCTGTAGCTGTGAACCCTCCTTTACATCCTCTTCCCAAACATCTAGAGAGATGGCTATGAAAGTACAACCCGAATGATGGTATTCTACAAATATATCCATAATTTTATATTGGATATCAATCTTAATGGTGTCTTTGAGTAGGATGTTTCCTGTAGTCTTTTCCCTTACATTTTTAAAGTATCAACTAGGTCTTGGTATTTCTTTCTACCCGCTAGATCAATAAATAATTGGGATACATTTGAAGAGAAATTTCTTAAGAAATTTGGAGAATACAAAAGACCAACCACATTAATTAATGATTTATCTAATCTCAAGGTCACTCCTAATGAAAAATTAAATATTTTAACTCCATATTTAATAAAAGTTTGAATAAAATTTCTAATGGATCCAGACCGGGTGAGTGTTATGCAACTAACGCACAAAAAAGAAGAATAAATAGATAAACGACTTCAAAATTAGCCTCTTCAAGGGGTAAACCTCCTTTAAATTACACAAATGAACAATTATTGGATGATACAAATGACAATACCTCCTTTCTATATATAAGATTCTAAGGGGTCTCAATATAATCAAATCCCACATAAAAATAATATTGTAACGACACCACAATAATAATAGTGGGCTTCTATGGGGCACAATGATAACAATATGGGGACTACATGGGCACAACAATATAATAAGGGGGTTGCACTAATAACAATAAGGGGTTACACTAGTAGTATAGGGACCTAACATGCCCCTCTCCTTCGAAAAAGTGTTGCCCTCAATGCTTGAGTAGTTTTGGATGCTTCTGTATAAAATTATTATCCTCCTATGTAGAATCTTCAGTGGGCAAGCTCTTCCACTTTATGAGATACTTTGAAATTGATCGATTTCGTAGCTATCAGGTTCTTGTTTCCATTATTTCTTCAGGTTCCAATATGATTTTTCCTTCCTCGTCAAGTTCTGATAATATTCTTTGAACTGGGAGCTTGTCACATATAACCTTCTTTAAGCATGAAACATGGATAAGTAGGTGCACTAGGGAAGATGCAAAAAAGTTCCAACTTGTATGCCATAGTACCCACACTTTTCAAGACCTTGTAAGGAACATATTACTTTGGTGATAATTTATTATCCTTCTTAGCTTGCTTGAGGGACATTAGTTTGTATGGTTGTAGTCGTAAAATAACCTAGTCACCTACATCAAAAATCATTTCCATGCAATGTTGATATGCCTGTTGTTTCATTCGATTTTCTGCTAAAGTGAGGTTATACTTTAAGAGTTTGAGAACTTGTTGTTGATACTTAATGTGATCTTCCACTGCTTGAACCTTAGAATTATTGTCCAATACTTTTTGGAGATCTCGATAAATAGATGATTTCGCTCTTTGAACCTCTAGTGAACATAATTATGGAATTACACCCCGTTGTTATATCTTTAGAAGATTTTTCATGCCATTGAAGTCAATTATCTTTCCTGGTTTCCTTGTGATACCCCTTACTTTAACTTCCTTTCCCTCCCAAAATTATTTCAAGAAAAGTTCTTGAAAATTAAAAGCTATCATACCCAATGATTGTAACCATTGGACTCCTAGTACAACATCAACACCACCCATTGGAATGGAAAGCATTGGAGTATTCAATACATATTCTCCCATGGACAACTTGATATTATGGAAATTTCCAGAGAAATTTATGGTTCCTCCATTTGCAACCATCACTTGACACTTTGGTGCTGGATATAGGAAGCAATTCAATTCCTTGGCTATCTTACAATGAATAAAATTATGAGTACTACCCGAATCAATCAACACTATTACCTTTTTCTTCTTGATATGTCCTTCTATCTTGAGAGTTTGAGGATTGGTAATTCCCATCAATGCATTACAAGATATGGTTAGATTCATTTCTTCTTTCTTTGGGTTTGGTTCTTGGTGTATATCCTCTTCTTTTAACGTTTCTTGTTCCTTTTCTTCCTCCTCTTCCCAATCTATGTAAATTAATTTCTTCTTAGCACATTTATGACCTTTACTGTATTTTCTATCACAATTGTAACAAAGCCCTTTTTCTCTTTTTTCCTCCAATTGTTGCAGTGTCAGCCTTGTAGGTTGTGGAAGAATAGGACCAACAACACTTCCATCTTTATAGTTGTGAGTGATATACTTCCTTGTTTCCATAATTTTGCTTTCAACTTTTCTTGCCACCCTAAATGACTTCTCCCATGAATTAGGTTCCCAAGGGTGAACCTCATGTTGGATGTTATTTTTTAAAGTCCCTATGAAGACAACAATCCTATTATCATCTAGAATATCGGTTACCCTAATATTTAATTTTCGGAATTCTTCAATGTGCTCCACTGTTGAACCCTTTTGTTTGAGATTTATCAATTGGCTAAAGAAGGTGTTTTTATTTGTATATTCATAATGTGCTATCATTTCCTCTATAAAAATTGACCACGTGACAAGTGGTTTATGAGAAGAAAGCCATCTATATGATACATATTAGTTGGGTTCTAAATATAATGATGCAATACGTACCTTTTGTGAGGGTTGCACATCATGTAGATCAAAATATTGCTCCATCTATAGTATCCAAGTTACTGGATCCTTGCCATCAAACTTCCTCATATCTATATTTCAAATATGGTGGTTCTTAAATTCCACATTGGAGTTTCTAAAATCGTAATTGATATTCCTTTTGTCTTCATCATGATTTTCATGGATTGCCTTGTCACCACTCTGACACCTTTCTTCTAGCAACATTTTCAAACCTTCCTTCGACCCCTCTATCTTGACATTCATCATTTCTTCCATGTCCACTTTTAAACCATCATTCAAGACTCCCATGTCCCTTTTATACTATCTATCTTAACATTTATCATGGCTTCCAATTCATTTTTTGTTATGTTTTGCGAGAGGGAAATTTGTTACACTTGGTCTCACAATTTTGATATATCATGTTGCATTTCTTCCTCTTCTTCATGTGTCATAGTAGAGATTGTGGGTTTCATACTAGGTGTTTCCATTTTGTTTTTTTTGGGGAATAAATTAATGATAATTATGTTTCATTATTCCCTTTGAGTCACTTCAAACTAATTTTTCAAACAAAACTTATGCAAATTTTAAAAACTACACCTTTTTTTTTCTTTGTAGGAGATCGATATTGAATCTATTTTGTCTCTGTAATTTCTGATCTCCAAGGTATAAAATATCATCCTATGGTAGCCCTCTGAGTCCTATTTCTAACTGCACAAGTCTTATTGAGATTGGATTCTCCAAGAAAGAGTTATGCCCAGTCTCCCACGATGGCCCGATAATAGACTTATGTAGTAGAGAGAAGTTGTACGAAGTGCCACATTTCGTTGTTTTGACCTTCAACCCTACAAACAGTACCCAACAAACTAAATTCCATCCCCTTTCTATCACCTATTACGAAATTTGAATCTGATGCTCATAGAGAAAGTTATGACGATTTTTCCAAGGTCACGTGTTTGAGATGGCATTTGGGAGCCTGCAAACATTCTAAATTCCTTGGATCATATCTCTGAAAATATGGTGAACCAAGATATGAAATTCGAACAAGAGGGTCACCAAGATTTCAGGTCCACTGGGTTTCATATTCTTAAGCTTCATATAAAAAAATTTATAGTGAAAATTCCATGATGTCCTGTTTGTAGTAGCAAAACCCTAGAATCCAAATCTTTGATACCAAATGTTATGCAACTAGCTCACAAAATAGAAGAAGAAATAGATCAATGACTTCAAAATTAGGCTCTTCGAGGGGGAAAACTCATTTACATTACACAAATGAATAATTCTTGGATGATACAAATGGTAAGACCTCCTTTCTATATATAGTAGTCTAAGCAGTCACAATATAATCATAGCCTACATAACAATAATATTGTAAGGGCACAACAAAATAATAGTGGGATTCTATGGGGCACAATAATAACAATATGGAGACTACATGGGCACAACAATACAATAAGGTGGTTTCACTAATAACAATAAGGGGCTACACTAGTAGTATAGGGACCTAACAATGAGGAAGTACATGTTGATCTGTACATTAGTGTTCTTCCTTCAAATATAGCTATGTTTTTTGATAGAGAAAAGAAACAAGCACTCACTGATAACATGAAAGAAGCCTTAGATATTGAAAAGAAATTGTTAGCTCTAGAGAAGAAGGTTGTTGCTGAATAGAGGAAGCCTACAAAGAAAGTAACATCCAAAGAGGAGCATAAGAAGAAAAATACCAAAGACCCTTATGACATGGAAGACTTACAAAAGGTCCTTAAAGCGCTATTGAATGAAATGGTCGAGTTAAAGAATAAAGTTATCAAAATTTATTCCTCAAAACTATCCCTTAGGCATTTTAGAAGGAAAAAACAAGCTGCATCCCCTTCTTAGTCACCTTCATAGATATCGACTACTGATGAAGATGATGAAGAGGAGGAAGAAGAAGAAGCACAAATTGTTGAGAAGAGACTAAAGAAGAAGAAGTAACTAAGGAAAATGGTTTGTGGGATTTTATTTTACTTACCTTAGATGAAGATGAAGAAGAAGCTATGCATATTACAACCAAAAGCAAAGGAGCTGCAAATGCACCCTCAAAGGCCAGAAAGTTGCAGGTGGTTCTTCTACTGAAAAATGTATGCCTAGGAAAACCTTTGGTCAATCTGTTGGTTCTTCATCTAGTAAACCCAAAGAATCTTTCTCAACTTCACCTTCATCTAAAACTTTAATAGTATATGATAATATCAAATATAACATTGTCGAAGACATGAAGAAAACTAAGGCTAATATTTCACTCTATGAAGTCAGTAAATTAAAGCAATAACATAAATTATTATTAAATGCTTTGAATGTAGTTCCTACTTCTTCATCACTTTCATCTGTTTTTACAACTAAGGCTCCTGAGAGTAAGGCCAAATCTAAGTCCCCTCCCTCTTCAAATGAGATCGATCGAACATATTCTATTCTCATTAGAGATAGGTTAAACTCACATACACCTCCTTTTCTCTTAACTTCAAAATATTTAATAAACATGTTCATAATTGTTTAGTTGATTGAGGCGCTTCATTAGATATAATTCCCTATTTAGTGTGATTAAAACTAAATGTGAAGCCTCAAAAATATGCTACTCAAATAGTTCAACTAGATAGGACAAGGGTCATAGTTTTAGGAGAAATGAATGAAGTCCTAATCAGATTGTCATCTAATCCTAAGGTTGTCCAAATAATTGATATCATGGCTGCAAACATTCCATAATTTTATGGTCTTGTATTTAGTAGATACTCGTCTCAAACACTGAATGGTTATTTCACTACTAATTGGTCTCATCTCTAGATTCCCTATAATGGAAAATCAAATAGAATTAGGATTGACAAAGAGAAACATATGAAATATACAATGAATGATCTTGATGAGGGAAATGAAAGTGTTTCCTTCATGAACAATATTCTGGGTAATTATTTTGCGAAATATTTCTTTGGTAATTTTCTTGCCCACATTTCTCCTCATCCTTCTGAATATTTGTCTTCCCAGATTGAAAATTTCTCACAAACAGATTCATCAAGATGTATAAATTTTGTAGATTCTTCATAATGTTATAGGTAATACATTTTGGACTCTTTATTTCGATGGATCAAAGTATCATGATGATGTAGGAGATGGTTGTGTTTTAGTCAGTACAAAGAATGAAAAAACCATCCTTACTTGCAGACTAGAGTTTGGATGCACAAAAAATGTAGTTGAATATGAAGCACTTGTATAGGGAACACAGAAAGTAATTAGTCTTGATGTCAAGTTCTTGAAAGTCTTTGGGGATTCAGATATTGTCATTAAGTAGGTATGAAAAGATATTCATTGTGTTTCTTATCATCTTAAACATTATCATCCTTAGTTCAGGACTTAACATCACACTTTTTGCATTTAATATCTCTCGAATTCCCAAAAATACAAAATTCTAGTTCTGACTTATTAGCCAATGTTGCATCTAAGCTCATTCCACCCAAGGACTTTAGCCCTGATAGGTTTTCAATAGAGTTAATTTTTCGTCCCCCTATTCCTGATAATATCACTAATTTAAGATTTTTTAATCATGATGCTGACATTATAGGTATTCTCACATTTGAAGGGACCTTTGATGACCAAATTGTAAATGAGGACATGCATGATAAAGAGCTTAACAAATCTTCTAAAGAATATAAAATTGAAAATTCATTGCCTAAGTTAGTAGTTAAGTTGGATGATCTTTATGATTTAAAATATAGATTTAAATGCCAAACTAAATGCAAAATTCAAATTTCTACTTTAAGTTTAGGTTTTCAATATAGGTACCAATGAAAATCCTCAAAAATTTAATTTAGGACTAGGTCGCTCCCCATATGAAAGAATTAACTTCATACACCTACTCAGAAAATACAGAGATGTCTTTGCATGGAGTTGTGATGAATTAAAAACATATGATTCAATAATTCAACATATAATACCCATGTTTCCTGATGTCAAGCCTGTCTAACAGAATCTCAGGAAAATCCATCCAAATCTTGAGTCTGAAATCAAAGCTAAACTTAACGAACTACTCAAGACCAAAATTATTTTTTCTATTTGACATTCTAAATGGGTATCCAACCTAGTTTCAGTCAGAAAGAAAAATGGTGATATCAGGATTTGTGTAGATTTTATAAATATGAACAAAGCCTCTGAGAATGACAAATTCTCATTGCCTCCCATGGAGTAATTTTTACAATCTGTAGCAAGATCTGAATTAATTTCCTTAGATGGTTTTTTGGTTATAATCAAATTTTGGTACACCCTACAAACAAGTTGAATACTATATTTAGAACCTAATGGGGCACTGTTGATGGCCCAAGATGACCATGTTAACATTGTAAGGGAGATCACCTAGTCGAGAACTTAAAGAAACTCCTTTTCTATTTGGAATGGTGGTTCTGACTGGTTAAACTAGGTCCAATTACCTTCTCTCTATCTCTGCTAGCCTATACTATGTTTATTACTTTCTAATAGAGAAGAGACATCATATTTGCGCTCTTGTAGAACTCATGCAAGAAAGTGATCCTTAAGCTGAATTAATGGCTTAGCCAAACCACTCAAAAGTTTTCCCTTGTGTAAGGGGACTTCTATAATGCAATAATTAAAATTAAATGCAAATATATTATAAATAATAGAGAGTAAATATTAAATCTATCTCGATTGAAATAAATATTAGCCCCCCTCTCAATCAAGAGCAAGGTAAAAAGGAATTTGGACCAACTTTGAATCTGGAATAAAAATGAAGTCAATAGGCCAAGGAAATAGTTCTCATAAAACAATCGTAATTAAAACCAAGATAAACATGACATGAATTTGCTAAATATTTAACAAGTATGCCCTTCTTATCTATTCGAATTCATAATTTAATTTGACAACAATTAGATCCATCATTAAAATATAGCTTTCAAATGATTAAAACAAGCATGTATTAAATGAACTTACAATAGTGCAAAGCTTCAAAAACATATACTTATCTGGAATCAAGAATTGCCTCAAATTTTATTAAATGTAGGCCATCAATAAACCTCTATCTCTCACAATAGTGTACAAGAATTAAAGATTTGATTATAACCTTTGAGTACATGAAGTTGTTAGAAAATTTCATGATAAGATTAAATTTTAAGAGCTGAAATACATCTCTTTTAATCTCCATAAGTCTAGTCCAAACTAGCTAATTTTCTACAAAAAATATTGCTCTCTACAATAGTGAAAAAATTCCCTCTATTTGCAGAGAATTTCCACCCCAAGTTTGAGATCTAGAACCCCCCGGCTTCCCCCCCTGCCCGCATAAAACATTCTCTAAAAGTCATATTTATAATTACAAATGAAAATCAACATGAGAGAGTTGTTGGAGAAATAGATTTGCCCCAAAAATTTAGATTGGCCAAAATTATTTTCCTCTTTTGCTCGAGAAATTCCCTTGATCCAAGAATTCTCTTCCTCATCTACTCAACTTCTCCCCTACCATAATCAATTGAAATTCAGGAATTAAAATAGATTTGATGAGCAAAATAGAAAATAAAGTCCCATTCTTAACAAATTGTTAAAAAGAAAAAAATAATTTAAAATCCAAATAAATTTCAAGATTTGATTTTTTCTGTTGGGTCTGATTTGATTTTGGGTACTAATGGAGGAGGAATTAGTAACAACAGTCTTTCCAAGGCCAAAAAATTTGCCCAAATCAACATAAAAAATTAATTTTTGTTTAATTTTTTATTCAAATTCGTCAGTCTTCTGCCGGATTTCTGGGTCATTAAATGATAATATTTTCTAAAATTAACCATTCTAGATTATTTTCTCTGTCTTAGATTTCCACACAAGTTAATGTAAGCCTCATTTGATTGAGTAAATATCCATATATACCTCTCCAAAGATGAAGTACCAAAAATATCAAAATTTTAGAAAATGCTTGTCTAATCTAAATTCAGAGTTTTTAATTAAAAAACTAATTCTTATTAAATGTAGAACTAAAATTAATTAATGTCTAATTAACTACAATTATTAAATTAATTATATACAATTTAACTTAAAATCACTAAATATAATCGCAATTAATTAAATGAACTAGACCAATTTATTTACAGGTTAATTACGTTATATAGACATTAAAAATTAGTAAAAATTTTGATAGTTATATTTTAATTTGTTAAAAATAAATAATATATTTACAAAACCCATCCAACATATTCACCATGTATATTTATGTATTAACTTCACCATACTCACCAAACGATCTTAAGTATACTTGTCCTGCGATTGTCATGGATCATGAGAGGTCTCACATATCGTAAGTTTTTAAACAAATGCTCCTATGTTCAGAGGCCTCAAGGTTCCAATATTTTAATATAACGCCAAAGTTAAATATTTATCGGAGTAAATCAATATTCAGAGGTTTAAATATTAACGATCTCCCATATCGTAATTTTTTAAACAAATGTTTCGATATTCAAAGGCCTGCAAGGTTTTGATATGGAGATTGGAATTATGCGGGGAGTATGTTATATCAAGGACTTTTATATATCGGAGTATTGGAAGTTCTTAAAAGGAATGTCGGGGAAGCATTTTAATGATTCCCAATATTGTATGCGCCAGGGGTTCTGATCAATTTATTATTATACGTTATTGGTTTTGATTATATATAAAGGGCTCGGCCACGAAAGTTTTATAAGATGTTTTAATTAGAAATTTAATTAATAAAAATTAATTGAAATTAATAATATTTACATTTAAAATTAATAATTAATAATATATATGTTGTATATATATTTTTAGATTAGTGGTAAAAATCGTCAAATTTTGGAAGAGTGTCATTTGAAAATTGTGCAATCAAATGAGATGAAATGAAAATCACTGGAAAGCTAGAGAAAAGTCGAATGCAATGAAGCAATTAGAAGGAAAATTCGAAAAAAGTGAAAATCTAGCAAAATTTTAGAACACTTAACCAAAATAAAATATTAAAAGGCGATTTAGCCAAAAATTTATGGAAAGGGTCCCCATTATTTGAAATAAATAAGTTAAAAATGGGAGTGTTGAGATTCCACCTCAACTGGTACATATGCCTATGAGAAGATTCCCTTTGGTTTATGATGAGCCTCATCATTAGGTAATTATATGGACCTTAATCCACCTCCTAGCTTATTCAAATCAACTCTTCTCATAATTTATTACATATTTTGATTGTATTTTGCTTAATGAGATGAGTCAAAGTGAAATATTATGCCTAGTGGATTAATATGCATTGATTGTAGGTTTTTGAGAGAAAATCATGGAAATTTTGGCTAATTAAGGGCTGAAACTTGAATGAGACAAGGGGGAGAGATTGTAGGAGGTAGATCCTCCTCATTTACTCCTCACTGATTTGAGTATTCCTCCATCAATCACACTAGCTCATAGTAAAAGCAGCCAAATGATGGAGATCAAAAGGCAGCCGAGCAAGTGACAGTCAAAGAGCTGGTTTATCTCGACTTTGGGAGCCAAGCCTCCCTTGATTTAAGGAAGTCGTTGGAAGTTCAGTTGTATAAATAAGAAGTCCTAGAGCCTCATTATGATTCGATTTTTTGTTGTAAAAACACTAGCCATTTTCAAGTTCAAGACTTGTGGAAGACATTGTTATGTAATTTTATGTTTTGATAATGAGAATGATCATTTCCTTGATCCAACACTAAGTTGACTCTGAGTGCTGAAGCTCTTGGGTTAGGGCCCAACCCTAGTAGCAAAGGCTCCTCTTCTTGTATTTGTATGCTTAATCAATTTCATAGATTAATGGTTAAATTGTCTTTAGAATTATTTTATTGCAAGAAGTTGTAGATTTGATTAGTTTGCTTCCATTTGTGCTTTACTTTAGCAATAGCTTAGAAGAGATAAAGGAACATCACAAAGCTGTCAGTGGATGGATTTGGCCTCACTCCTTTCTTTAGGGATCATGGTTTGAGGAAAGAACCCCTATGCAGCCCCAAAAAGATAGAATTCTAGTTTCTCATGGAATTTAGGGTTTTTTGTACTTAGGCCAACATTTGCTCAGTTTGCAATAATAAGATTTAGTTATCTTTTCTTGTATCTTTAGTCTTACATTAGATCTCATCAAGGTTTCATATTATTTTGCAACGTTTCCTCATGCATGAAATAGGCAGCTAGCTCATGAAATTCGGTTTTCCTTATTTAATTGAAATCCTTCTTATTTACATGACTTATGGATAAATGTCAATGGTTGATGCAGTGCAGCAGCGTCAACAATACATAAAGATTTCATGATAAACAACCTCATCCAAACTTCATCCATCCATGATCATTCCTTTCTTTCACTAAAACCCTCACTAATTTCATCATTTCACTAGAATACTTCTCAAAGCTTGTTGAGAAAATTTAGTCATCTCCCAACTCTGGTTTTGAGTTCTAAATCCTAGGCACTCCCTAGCCTCATTCCATCCACCAACCACCTTCCCTAAGCCTTCCATCACCTTCAACATCCCTCCTTTTGCTCTCGGCTGTATCATGTAGGAATATAGGAGATCCTGTGGGAATTCAGGACATCTTGTAGGAATTCAGGACATCCTGTAGGTTGACCTTTAGTGGCATGTTTTGAGTTCGAATTGTGGAAAAAACCCCTAGGAAGCTACAAAATGACCCATAATTGTCTCCCAAGCCTTCTAACCAATCACCATCATCCCTAAGCCACCTGCCACATCACCAAAAGAAGTTAGCTTTCACACTCTCATGAAAAAAGACAAGAAGAAAAACAAAGTTATTTTATTCATTTACATACACATCAGTAGAATGTTTGATGTTTCAATTTTCATACCTAGGATAGTAGGATTTCATACATGTTAACTTAACATTATTTTGAAGTAAAGCCTCTTAGCCGTTAGTTAGAAAAATGGTGTGTTTTAGCATTTGATTTCAGTCTTTTTCCTTAATGTAGTAGACAAGCTTTCCTTTAGTGTAGATTTCTCTTTTCCTCATTGGTAATCAAGCTTCTTCTGAATCAATAGAAGTCTGGTTTGAAAAACCTTAGTGGTCTATCACCAGATGTTATAGACCTATTTGGGCACTACAACCCCAATCACATATGTCCATAAACCAAGGGCTTCTAAGTCCCTAAAAGCATAGTTTCATACCCTAAAGGAGCAAGGTCAGCTGATTACATCATCTCCCAGAAGTTCTCCATGAAAAACTGCTCAGAACTGGTCAAAACTGGACCATATAAACTGCTCAGTGCTAAGGGTGTGATGCATCTCACCTGCCACATGCAAAAAGTGCGATGCATACTGAAAAGCCCTTCTGTGGGGTGCGATGAGCGAGAGCGGACAAATGGCAGAGGCAATTGGCTAGGTGGAAACCCAGAGAATCTTCTAGAAACTGCCCATTTGAAACTTGCCTCTTTGAATCCGCCCAAGGATGAGTAAGAGATCATGAATCTCCAAGTGGAACCAAGAACTATCAGAGAGAGGACACTAATCAAAATCCCAGAAGCTGAATCACCCACCTACAAAAATCTATATATGGATCCCTCATCCCAGAGATCCAAAGGCTGGAATCTTGTATTTTGTAAGGAAGTGCTATTGGTTTTTTTTGTGGAACATCATAGCGTTGGGTGATCTAAGATTTTCATGAGGTGAAGAAGGGATTTCATGCTGGGAGGATGACGATGGGTGATATCAATGGGTTGTAATCCTCTCTTCTACTCTTTCTATCAATAAAGCTATTTCAGTTTTCCTCCATATTCTTGTATGTCTGAGTTGATATATGAATTTGTGTGGTCAATATATATCTGGTCCTATATTGTTTATGATTGTAGATCTCTATGCTTTGATGGTATTATGCTTCTTTGACTCTATAGGTGTTCTTTGAAGCGGGACAAGCGAGGAAGGAGTGGCAAAGATCTGTCAAAGGGGAGAGCAAACAAGCAAGGAGCCAAGCAAAAGACTAAGGTTGGTACTCTCTACTTCTCTCTCATTTACTTCTCATAAAGGAAAACGCAAGTAACTTTAGTTTGTTTGTTTCTAAGATAGCTACTCGTCTTAGTGGGACTAGCAGCTCTGAATGGACACTAGATTTCCTGATAACAAAATGGCGACTCCACTGGGGAGCGAATAGCTTGTTTTCTTGTTTATATTTGTTTGCTTTATAACTATAGATGGAGCCTAAAGTTAAGCCAGCTAGCCTTCGAACTGCATTTGCTATGCAAGTGCAAAGTAGAGCAATGTTGCTTCAGTCCATCTCCGGGTTTTGTTTATAAACTGAACAATTGATTTGCAAACATCCTAATTGCCCTAGTGGTGGTTCAAGTAACCTCATTAGATCAGCCCCTATGCTTTGTATTTACTGACTATCATTACCTCAGCCTAAATCCCTGAACTAAGCTACAAACTGGGACCAAAAACCAAGTTAAAGTCTTGTCCCTGGACCATCGCACTGTCTCCTTTTGATAGTCTAGATGCATTGCACCTCCCGTGTGCAGTAGGTGAGATGCATCCCTGTTTCCCTGTGTTATAGTTGCGATGATTAGATAAGACTGTTTCTGCCTCCAAATTTTGGTTTTTTCTTCACTCTCTTCAGCTTTATTCAGGAGTTTTGCTGTCTATGATCAGTATACCATTGTTGAAACTCCCTTCCTTTACATTATTCAGCCTCCATTGTACAAATAATTGTGCATGTTTTTATGTATTTTTTTCCATTTACAGTTCTCCTTTACAAAGAAGTAGCTTAATCGAACTATCATCTTTTGATTTGGAAGCGTCGCAAGTGTTGTTTTTAGTCAAAGAAAAGAATTCTACTCTTTTTGATGGTTGATTACACTGTTACTCTTGTATTTGATATGGATTAATAGTATTTCAAGTGTCGAAAGCAGTTTTCAAATTGAAGTTGAAAATGTCGTCTTAGCCTTCCTTTCGTTTTTTAAATTCGAAATCGCAAAGTGTCGTCTTAGCCTTCCTTTCGTTTTTTGAATTTGAAATCGCAAAGTAGTCTTCCTTTCATTTTTTGAATTCGAAATCGCAAAGTATCGTCTTAGTCTTCCTTTCATTTTTTGAATTTGAAATCACAAAGTGTCGTCTTCGTCTTCCTTTCGTCTTTTGAAGAGAAAATTGTTAGAACTGTCGCTTTCAGAGAAAAGATAGTTCAGATTTGTACTTAGCATTCCTTTTGTCATTCACACATTAAGAAAGTGGAAAACAAATACATGCATGTGCATTTGCATTTAGACTGCTGTTGATTTTGATTTAGGACAGTGCATCTAGTGTGTGCTCTCTGCTCTATGTTGAAAGAATCTCGCTTCTCTTTCCTCAGTAGCTAGGATTTTCATTGCAAAAAGAAGAGTAAACGATTGTTTATCATCTTAGGTTTCATATTTAGGAATTGTATATCTACATCACACGATGAACCTTAAAGGAAAAATTCTTAAGAAATATCAACTGTAAAATAAATTCAATGAACATAAAAACGCTTTGGAACCTAATGCACAACATTTAGAAGTTTAGGCTAGAGACATATTATGGCGTCGTAAAGCCTAGTAACTATCGGTTTCATCGTAGGTTGG
Source organism: Pinus taeda (assembly GCA_000404065.3). NCBI lineage: Eukaryota > Viridiplantae > Streptophyta > Pinopsida > Pinales > Pinaceae > Pinus > Pinus taeda. The sequence continues at coordinate 51,883 of APFE030082641.1, read as the reverse complement.
GCGATTCCTCCTCTTTGAGATGACAAGTGCTAGTACGGGCTTGTGCTCCCACGTACCGTCGAGTATATATTGGGAGACCACAATAGGTTATATCCTTTATCCTTAGGAAGCCGTGTCTGCCGCCCTATCGATCACAATGCATTGAACACAGCATTCAGGAAGATTTACTGCCGTACCATAAAAAGTATTCTGCAATTTTACGATTGGTTTGGTAATCCCTCTATCTAGATTTCCAGAATAGTCATTTTCGTTCCTTTTCAGACTCCTTAAAAGAAAAGGTCCATCTGAGCGCTTGTCACTTCAGGCTCATTAAAAATCGAAGGCAACTAGAGTCATATTTAGCTTTTTCCCAACTCTTAAAATTCGAAAAAGCAGGTTGTTTCAAAGCGTCATAAAATTTATTTTAATCAGAATAACGTCACTGTTCCCTCATTGATCTTAGGTTTGAGAAAATGGAGTGCACCAACCAAGGATTTCCCCTTGGGGGAAATCCTAGTCCTTTCTCCTCTTGGGGGGATGTTGGTGCACCTCATATGGCCACATTGTCCCTTCCAGGACTGACAATTGGCCTGCCAGTATGGATCTTCTCGACCTTTGTTGTTCAAAGCACCATGATTCTTGAGTAATCAAATCAGCAACCAGATGATACTAAATTTACCCCCCAACCTTCTACTTTGTTTATTTCTCCCTCTCCTTCTTCCTTTTCGCTTGGTGAAGCTAGTAAAACTTAAAACCAAGTAACTGAGAAGGAGAAGAAAGGGAAGGAGAAGAAGAAGAAGGAGCCAACAGCAAAAAGGGGCAACCATACATTGTCTAGCGAAATCCACACACTGCACCGTCCAAATGTAAATCTCCATGTGTCATCTGCAAAGGGGACCACTATCATCGAAATTGTCTTTGCATCCCATGGATCTTAAGGGACTGGTCTCCTCGTTTGCACAATCTGGTGTCGTCAACCTCTGACGATCATGTTGAGAGCACACCGTCAATTAGTGAAAACAAAGTCAATGGACAGAAAGGAAGATATAAATTTCCTTGTAGACTATGTGAAGGCGATCATGCCATCCACCATTGTCCCTTCCTAGATGAAGCTAAAAGAGTCTTGGATAACCATCCTGCTTCACCACTACGGCTTCCTCCTGGATACAAGAAACTCTTCCTGAATCCATCACTAGTTGAAAATCCAACTGACACACCTTTGTGGTCGGTCGAAGCATCTATCATTGAAGATAAACCCTCTGAGTTCACACTAGACCAAAGTCAAGAAGTCGAGACAGCAGTCGACCCAGTCTTGTCTTCAAAAGGTCCACCTTCAGATGATACAGTTACCGAAGAGAATGAGAATGACATTGTTCAAATTCTTTTCGTAAACACAGACTCCCATGAACATGGGGGCAATCTACCCGTTCCTTTACCGAAGGAAGGAAGTTCGTCGAAGAAGTATCTGTCCGTTTATTTGGTCCCACCTCCAAGCAACCTAGTCGTTTCCTTCGATTGGAATCTACTAGGCAGACCCCGTCTACCATCTAATGTACCATTCTGAATCATAGTACAAGCTTACATAATGGTCATGGTCGGTACTATCATAGATGAAGGGGATTCTGTGAGTATCCTTACCTCAACTGCTTGGAAAGCGCTTGGTTCGCCATCGCTTCTGCCTGAGATGCGAAATCTGACAGGCTTCGACAAAGGAACCAGTCGACCGTTAGGGATCCTTCCAAATTTGCCTATAACTTTGAGAAGGAAAACCGTTTATCTGAACGTAATGGTAGTCCAACGACCTTTAGGTTACAATCTACTCCTTGGGCGTGACTACATTTATAGCATGGAAGCTATTGTTTCCTCACTCTTTCAAGTGATGTGTTTTCTGCATGAAAGCAGAGTGGTCCAGCTCATAAACCGGCTTTCATTCCCCAGTTCACACATAGCTAATAATCAATTGTCATCCCTAACTGGTCTTTTTGCACAAGGAATGTCTTGTTAATCTCCATTCAATCCACCTGATGAACGCGAGTGATTTGGTGAATGTGACTAAACCTAGGGGGCATGCACCTTGGTCTGCTTCGGCAGAAAAACTTTGGGTATAGGGTAGGTTTCCGTGAAGGATATATGACTAGTCTAACACACCTGTCTGTTTAGGAAAATGGGATTAGACCAGAAGAATATTCCCTCATCAAGGTTAGGTGATTGGAGCTAGAATCACCTTCGTCCGATGGACTAAGCCGCGGAAGTGTTTCTGTCTGCTGCGCGGATGGAACCATCTTGTGGATGCAAGAACTTCTGTATGGTAGCTTGGAAACTCTACTTCGCTATACCTGGGAAAAGCGACCATTTATTTCTTAGTTGGTAGGTTCTTAACCCTTTAAACTCATAGGATTGGTTGTTCCTAGCTTGCATAATGAAAGGATCCGGAGCAAAGTTCCGAATGGGGCAAGCTCCCTAAAAAATGAACCTATCGATGAGACATCCTTATTATGCGACTGGCACAAGTAGTTTTACGTGAAGTTCAAGCTCGTTAAAAAATAAACCTAGCAATGAGCATATGTTCCACCAGAGTTTAGGCTCATTAAAAAAAAATGAACCCACCTTCGGTAAATAACCATTGCGATCACATTATTATCAGCTTTTGAACCTTGGTCATGTTCTTACCATCGCCTCCATCTTTTTAGCTGATTATATGCCTCCATTTGATTGTTTACCCCTTTTGAGGAACAACTACGATGAGTGATTCTGTTAGCCATCTTCCTTACACTGTCGTGATTGAAAAGTTCCAAACCTTACCTGGAACCAGCTGCTATCCAAAAACATCACTCGTTCCTCAAAAAACGAGTCTCCTTTAAGCTCTTTTCATCCGACTCACAAAATATGAAAATATTGCTGAGCAATTGGCCTCTCCAGCTCGTTAAAGTGATTGGAAGTGCCATCCCTCCTCTAGATTTTAATCTTTTTGGACCTGAGGGATCATTACACAAAAAGATTGAGCATTTGTCTTATTTGGCTCGTTAAAACTATCAAAAATTCATCCCTTTCATATTATTTTATACTTTTTTAGACTTAAGGGATTAAATTACGAAAAAGGAATATTGGAGTTTCCTTTCCATCTCTTTTCAGACTCTCTAAAATTGAAAAGAACCGAGTTATCTTTGTTGTTAAACTTGTTAAAACAATAGCGACAAACTTGTCCATGCAGACAAGAGCAAGTTTCACTGTCGCTAGGCTCATTAAAACATAGCGACGGGTTTGCCTGAAGGGAAAATTATAGAACAAGCATATGTTATCCTTCTCAAGCTTGACAAAAATAAAGAGGTATTGATCAGCAATGACTGGGGAAAAATTGGGAAGAAAACTTGAAGAAACTTTATTGGTAGCAAGTCACTCTTGAACATGACACTTTCGCTCCATCACCATGATTGAGTCAGGTTGGGTTATTCCGTTCACTGGTCATATTACCATTGGTCCACTGTACCATCCATTTTTGGGGTTAACGCCATCAATCCATTTCAGTGTAGCCGATATGTTCAAGAGAAGTCGCTCAGAGAATTCACCAACCTAGCTCTTATCCGCTGCAATACCTTCACACTTCATTCTTTCATGATCGCCACCCTGAACCTTGTATCATCAGATCATTTTCACCTCCACAAAATCATTTGCTCTGTTCTGTGTCGTAGATGTGGGATTCATTAATGCCCTCCTACGACGGGTCACTTCTTGTCGACATCAGCTCATTATCCAAGAAGTCGACCTAGGAACACCCCTTTAAGTACTTTGAAGCTTGCATGCCTCAATGGCAAGTTTCTCACTTCTGGCGACTGGTTTACATCAATGGCCTTCGACCGAAAGATTTTGCATGGTGTTCGACGCTGAGTCCCATTTTCACACCACGTGAATTGTACTATCGTACCTTGAGGGTCATCATCATTATCGGTGATTCCTCTCACACCTGTTAACAACTTATATCATTGGCTGGTAATTAGGCGATGTCTTTCCATGTTCGACTCCAGAACATCTTTTCACATGGATCGACTTGTACTTCGGGTGAAGATTGAATGAGTTTGAAGACCCTGGATCTAGTTTCATCCATCTAGGTTGCGATATATTCAGAAAAATAAAGACATCAAATGTACATCATTGCTACATAGATAATCATCCAAGCCAAAGGATGATGGCTCTACCAGAATCATCAGTTTGCCACACAGACGGTTTTCTGTCCTATGTACATGAGAATGAATTTATAAAGCTGAGCATGGGAATGCCTGCCTTAGCTAGATCATGAAAATATTATGAAGATAATGTATTGTATTATATCTTATTGTAGGTCACCTTCTAGTTTGAAAAACCTTGGATCCTCATGATAAAGCATTTCACCCGACATCAAAAAGATTTACGACCTCATGCTTTAGGGGGCAACTGTTATAGACATATTTGGGCACTGCAACCCCAATCAAATATTTCCATAAACCAAGGGATTCTAAGTCCCTAAAAGTGTTGTTTCATACCCTAAAGGAGCAAGGTCAGCTGATTACATCATCTCCCAGAAGTTCTCCATGAAAAGCTACTCAGAATTGGTCAAAACTGGACCATACAAAGTGTTCAGTGCTAAGGGTGCGATGCATCTCACCTGCCACATGCAAAAAGTGCGATGCATACTGAAAAGCCCTTCTGTGGGGTGCCATGAGCAAGAGCAGAAAAATGGCAGAGGCAATTGGCTAGGTGGAAACCCAAAGAATCTTATAGAAACTGACCATTTGACACTTGCCTCTTTGAATTCGCCCAGGGATGAGTAAGAGATCATCAATCTCCAAGTGGAACCAAGAACTATCAGAGAGAGGACACTACTCAAAATCCTTTAAGCTGACTCACCCAACTGCAAAAATCTATATATGGATCCCTCATCCCAGAGATCCAAAGGCTGGAATCTTGTATTTTGTAAGGAAGTGCTACTGGTTTCTTTGTGGAACATCATAGTGTTGGGTGATCTAAGCTTTTCATGAGGTGAAGAAGGGATTTCATGCTGGGAGGATGACACTGGGTCAGATCAATGTGTTGTAATCCTCTCTTCTACTCTTTCTATCAATAAAGCTATTTGAGTTTTCCTCCATATTCTTATATGTCTAAGTTGATATATGCATTTGTGTGGTCAATATATATCTTGTCCTATATTGTTTATGATTGTAGATCTCTATGCTTTGATGGTATTATGCTGCTTTGACTCTATAGGTATTCTTTGAAGCGGGACAAGCGAGGAAGGAGTGGCAAAGATCTGTCAAAGGGGAGAGGAAATAAGCAAGGAGCCAAGCGAAAGACTGAGGTTGGTACTCTCTACTTCTCTCTCATCTACTTCTCATAAAGGAAAATGCAAGTAACTTTAGTTTGTTTGTTTCTAAGATAGCTACCCGTCTTAGTGGGACTAGCAGCTCTGAATGGACACTAGATTTTTCGATAACACCAGATTAGTAGTGACAAAGAGTGGACCCATCACATTTACTTGTGTATACAACACTATCACCTCCAAGTTTGTACAAACCCCGGGTTGATAAAGTAAAGTTGGTATCCCTAGGAGTTGCAACATTCTTGCTGCAATACTAATGCAGTGATAAACTTGTCCTTTAGGGCGTCGAAGGCCTCTTGATATCTTTTTGACCATACAAATTCAGAGTCTTTGGCCAATAACCCAAATAAAGGAGAAGCTAACTTGCTGAAGTCTTTTATAAACCTCCGATAGTATCCAGCTAAACCTAGAAAACTTTTGACATCTCTCTGTTTTTGTGGAGGTGGGACCCTTTGGATCATGGCTATTTTGTTTGGGTCCACTTGTAGTCCTTGCTGGGATATTGAATGACCTAGAAAAATCACTGCGGTCATTAAGAACTCACATTTTTCGGGACTAAGGGACCAGTTCATTTCAATGCATTTGTTCAACACCTTACCTAAGTTGGACAAAGCCTCCTGGAAATCACACCCATAGGGTGTGAAATCATCCATATAAATCTCTACTACATCATGGACTAGCTCAGCAAAGATACTCATGACTTCTCTGTGGAAAGTGGCAGGGGCATTGCATAGGCCAAAAATGAAGGACCCTATAGGTGAAAGTACCCCAAGGACAAGTGAAGGTCGTTTTATCTTGGTCTTCTAGGATGATCTGGATTTTCTTGTACCGCTGAACCCATCTAGGAAAGAGAACAAAATTTCCCTACTAGGACATCTAGCACTTGGTCAATGAAAGATAGAGGGAAATGGTCATTCTTTGTTGCTTTGTTTACTCTATAGTTGACACAAATCCTCCACTTCCAATCTTTCTTTGGAACCAACACCAAAGGAGAGACCTATTAGTCCCCTAAATTGCCCCTATTCTTGTCCTTCTTCCCTTTATAAACCACAGCCACATACCCGCATCCTACACTAGTCCAAGCATGGTGATATATTTCACATGTACTTTATTTTTCATATTTTATTTCAATTTAGCATTTAATTAATTATTTAATTCAGATTTCTTACTTTTAATGCACTTTTCTAACTTATCCTTATCTCTGATAAATACTTGGTAAATAAAGCCACTTAATGTGACTACTGATTTAAGTGCAGGATCGGATCTCGCACTATTGCCAGCATAGCAAATCCACACAGCAGATCCGGAATTCCCTAACCACCACCACATTTTGTGCATCATTGGCCATGAAGACTAGATCAGCTAAAGGTAGCCAAAGACAAGACTGAAGTTGCAGATTGCTGAAATGGAAGCTGAAGATTTGGCACACGGCTAGCAAGTTCAATTGTCTATATTCAAAAGCCGAGAGGCTAAAATCTACATTTTGTTATGTAAATGGTTGACCAGATGTCTTGTACTAAGTTTAGTAGTTACGGCCTTGGGCCAACAATCTATAAATCATAGAATGTAAATATAATATGATATAGATTGGCAGATAGAGGAGATAACAACACTATGTTCCAAGCGGATTGTATATTTTGTTATCGCCCAAATCTGGGCTGGACTCTGTATTCCACGATGTACTTTGTCTTTGCGAATTAATAGAAAGAAGGAGCTCCGTCTCATGCTTTTAAAATCTTATCTGTTCTTTTAAGCTAAAGAGTCTAATCTGAATTACTGAGTAGTGTCATTTCTTAGAAGGGAAACGAGCTGGTTGGCTAGGGCCCAACCAACCCAACTCATTCACCCCATTTTCAATTTCGTATTTATTTATGTGTTCTTATTGTTAAATTGTGATTTAATTGAATTCTATTTCCATGCACATATATTCCTGCCAAAGTGTGAATGGATCCATTGTGTGAACTAGCTAGATTTACTTCCCTGCAATTTCCTCTCACACAATTTATTTCAGCTGGTTTCCCCACTTGGTCCAAGCAGGAGGAATGAACCTGCACCAGTGCATGCTGGTGTGATTAATCCTTTTCCTTTTCCTGCAATTTATTTTCATACAATTCCTTTTGGTTGGGTTTCCTCACCTGGTCCAAGCATGAGAAGTGAACCTGCACTAGTGCACGTTGGTGTGATTAATCCTTTTCCTTTTCCTGCAATTTATTTTCATGCAATTCCTTTGGTTGGTTTTCCTTGCCTGTTCAAAGCAAGAGAAATGAACCTATACTACTGCACGTTGTTGTGTTGCAGCAAGTATTTCTAGTCTCTTTCATGCCATGTTTCTTTTCCGTTCTTCCAAGTGATATACATATATATGCAGGTGGCAGGATTAATTCTTTAGTGGTAGTTTCCAGTTATGGTTATTTTCTTTCATTCTACATGCAATTAAGATTGGAAACATTTATTTTTTTACATGTGCAAGTTATTCATGCAATTAAGTTTCATTTGCAATAATTAACACTTATTTCTAGAATTGATAACTAAGTGTAAGGAACTCTTCTTAGGTACAAGAACTGGCTTCTTGTAACAAGATCTGAGTGCTCAAAACCATTGAGGTTCAATCACTTGCATGAAGTCAAGAATCTTTGGTAAGACACAATTTATACCACTTGCATAAATCTTTGTGCCTGCACTAGTGCAAGTAGATTGCAATAAGTGCAGGACTGACTAGTGCAAGAAGGAAACCTTTAAGAACGTAGGTTTAAGGGCCCACTTTACGAGATTGCTAACGTGTTTCTACTAAAGAGGAATATAAGCATATATTCAGTGACTAAATATTGATCAGTTGGAGTGATTGTCTTTTTATTTTTATTTCTTTGCAAATGCATTCTTTCTTGTTCCAACACTAGATTACTTTGATGGTTCAGTTGTCTTTTACTCTTTCCAATTTGATTCTGCAAGTTCCCATTTAAGGAAGTAGGAATTTACATTAGGAAGGTTCATACCATGTCTGGCATTGCATGTGCTTTGCCTCTAAGTTTACGGATCCCCCGGGTTGACAATTAAGTGTTGAGGAGTTGCTTAAGTGCAATTCCACCACCCAACATTTTGGTGTCGTTACTGGGGAGGCGATTTGATTTGGTAAGAATTTTCGGTTTGATGCAATAGGGGTAAGTTGATTTTATCTTTTTCTACAGTGTGCCCCTATTGTTTGGGAAAGTTTTTTGAAAGAATTTTACTGGTCTTGAGTATTATTTGCAACATTTTATTAAGTTTCTTTGTTATTTTTCTTTTGAGATGATGCCCAAAAGGTGTAGAGTTCCGAAGCCCACTAAGGGCCGAGGACTACTGATAAATCCGAAAACAATTTTCATATTGGGTCTTCTTCTATAGGCAGGAAGTCTAAAATTCAAACCCATCAGGCAGGAACATTCCACTTGGACTATGGTGATAGTATCTCAGGTGTGGTTCAGCCCAAAGAGGGGAAGGAGGAGACTACTAGTATTCAATCTTCTCAGCCCATTGAGAGTGGTTTGCATGAAAGGGAAAGAATGACAGGTCATGAAGATCATGTGGAAGTAACTGGCAAAAACTGGGTAAATAAGGAACAATCCACTTTTGAGTTTCCAATTGTGGATCCCGATACTATTTCACAGATGAAGAATATTCCACCATCGGCTCTTCCTCATTTCCATGGTATTGTTCATGAAGATCCTGACTCTTTTTTATTCAAGTTTGATATTTTGTGAGAAGTTATGACTATTCAACTGAAACTCAGAAGTCGAGATTATTTCCTACTACTCTCAAAGACTCAGCTTTGCACTGGTTTATGGGGTTAGGAGGGAACACCATAACTTCTTAGGATCAGATGAAGAGAGTGTTTTTGTCAAAATATTAAGAATATTGCAAAAATCGAGACATGCAAGATGAATTCTTTACAATTATGCAGAATGATGATGAAACTCTTGAGGATTACTTAGAAAGGTTTATGTATATTTTACAAAGGTTGAAGCTTAAGTTTGATTCTGGTACTATCAAAACTTTATTCTTGCCTGGACTTACCGATGATGCTAGAAATAATTTGAATCTATTAGGACAAGGTGATATTTCTCGGAAAACTTTTGATCAGATCTATGATTTGTGCAGGAATTTTTCAAGGAATCAATATAGATCGGTAGAGGAATTCGGAGTAGAAACAGAAAAAATGAATATATTGATGCTATGATTATTGGACTAGAAAATAAAATGGAAAATATGAAGATTGAAATAATGAATACTATTAGCAAACAGTTAGACTCCTTGAAATTTTAGCAAAAACTTATGAAAGAACATGAGTCATTATGTATTTTCTGTCCTAAATGTAGAGATAAGCATCCTCCTAAAGAGTGTCCTCCTGATTTGAAGGAAACTAATAAGTGTGCTATTTGTGCAGAAGACCATACCACAAAAAAGTGTCCCTCTATACTAGGACTTAAAGCTATAATCAAAGGGGGACAGCCTGAAGCTGAATACTTATATGCCATGGGATCAAGGAGGAATTGGCCTCAGGTAAGTGTAGGTATGGCTCCTGAATTATCTCCACACTATTTTGGTTATAATGCACATGCATATTCTTATCCTAACAGTAATCATTCTCAACAGTAGCAGTATGGGAATCGATATCAACATGGACAACCTTCTCCACCATGGCAGCACAGTTGGAGAGGGTCAAATAATTCTCATTATTCCTACCAACCACCTATGTAGTCATATCCACCTACATATGCACCTTATCCAATGCCTCAACCATCTTTACCTCAGATTCAGTCTACTCCACCTTTGCCTTTACCCCCACTGTTTCGACCTCCTCAGTTGCCTGCTCAACCTGTACCCAATCCTAATAATAATAAGGTAGTGCAAATGATCCATGTAACGAACCTGCCTTTACCATTCAGGTACCAGTCTATTCCAGTTGGGGTTCATGATATCCAATTGAGATCAGGGAGGATTGTAACTTTAGAAAACCAGAAGAAACCTATGGTGATATTGAAGAGAAAGGAGAGGAGGAGACTCCTAACCATTCTACAGAAGTTGTCACCAAGCAGCCCATTCCCTTACCTTATGAATCCTTACCATCCTCTTCCAACCAACCCCCCTTTCCAAAAAGGTTAGTTGTGGAAAGAAGTGAGCCTATTTCTGAGACTAGCTTGGTTTTTGAACTTAGGGACCTTTTTATTAAGGTACCTTTGTTTCAGGCCATTAAAGAGATCCCCATTTGTACTAAGTTCATTAAGGAAATCTATCTCAAGAAACTAGGGAGGAAGAGATTAGAACCCCAAACCATTCATTTCATTGGTAGGGAAGCAAAGTCGATGACAAAATGTGTGTCTATGGAAAAATATACTGATCCCAAAAACCCTGTTGTCTCAGTTAATATTGGTGATGTCCTTCTCTCTAATGTTCTTATAGACCTGGGGGCAGCCATTAATGTCATGACTAAACAAACCATGGATTAAATTCAGTTATCTCATCTTCATTCTACTCCCACTATGCTTGAATTGGCAGATAGATCTAAAATCAAGCCAGAAGGAGTATTGGATGATGTGATCATTGCATTAGATTCTTGGGAATATCCTACTAATTTCATTGTGCTTCAGCCAAAGAACCTAGTAGGAGGACATCCCTTGATCTTGGGTTGACCATGGCTTGCTACAACTGATGTATATATTGGATGTCGTTCCGGTGACATGTATTTCTCATGGAGATTCTAGGAAGAAAGTTACCTTGTATCCTCCTACCAGATCCATTTAGGACCTCTGAAATACCTTATGGTTGGATCAAAGTAGTGATGAGGAGACTCAGTCCATTTCTCTTGTACATCATTATACTGGGTCTTCACAAGAAGACGAGATTCAAGATTTCCTGAATAATCTAGACACTATGCCTAATTTTGAGCCATTCAGCCAGATTTTCAGCCTAGATTTTCAAGAGAATCATGATTCTCATTCTTCTATACCACTACCTTTGACCACTCCCTTGAGTGTTCTTGAGCCTGATATTACTCTTGTTGAGATTAGCCCTGGTAAACCCTTGCATATTAGTTAAGATCTAGACTCATCTCAACAAGAGCAGCTTGTAAACTTGTTGTAGAACCATCTTGTTGCCTTTTCATGGGGTTATGAGGATATGAAAGGTATTCCTTCTGAAACCTGTACACATCATATTTACATTCAAGAAGGATCCCGACCTATCTCATAGCCCCACAGGCGTATCAATCCAACTTTGAAAGATGTTGTGAAGGAAGAATTACAAAAACTTTTAGATGCTGGTTTCATCTATCCTATTTCTGATAGTCAGTGGGTCTCTCCATTAGTGTTGGTTCATAAGAAAGATGGGAGACAACGTATTTGTATTGATTTTTGAGAACTAAACAAAGCCACTCTCAAAGATTACTTTCCTCTTCCTTTTATTGACTAGGTGCTTGATACCCTTGCAGGAAAGAAATACTTTTCCTTTTTGGATGGCTTCAGTGTTTACAACCAGATATAGATTGCACTCGAAGATCAGGACAAAACTACTTTTACATGTCCTTGGGGAACATTTTCTTATAAAGTTCTTCCCTTTGGCTTATGTAATGCCCCAACTACTTTTCAAAGGGTAGTCCTAGCTATTTTTGCTGATCTAGAATGTGTAGAAATTTATATGGATGACTTTTCTGTGTTTGGTGACTCTTTTCAGGAGGCTCTCAAAAATCTGGAAAAAGTACTTCTTTTCTGACAAGAAGCCCATCTTTCCTTGAGTGACAAGAAATGTAGGTTAATGTGCAAGGCAGAGTGGTGCTTGGCCATCCTTTTTCTGATAAAGGTATCCAGGTTGACCCAGCTAAGATTTAGATCATTTTGCGTCTTCCTACACCCAAGAATCAAAGGGAAGTAAGAGACTTTTTAGGACATGCTGGTTACTATAGGAGATTCATTGAATTTTTTTCTAGGATAGCTACCCCTCTTTTTCGACTTCTAGCTAAGGATAGTGAGTTTTTTTGGTCTACAACTTGCCAACAATCCTTTGAAACATTGAAGGAAAAGTTAGTACATGCACTAGTTTTGAGAGGTCCTAATTGGTCCCTACCTTTTCACATTTCCTCTGATGCTTCATATTTGGCTATTGGCACAGTTTTGGGACAGGAGGAAAACAAGCAATCCTATGCCATCTATTTTATTAGTAAGAATTTGTCTCCCACTGAATTAAATTATATAGTTATAGAGAAAGATTTTTTAGCTATGATTTTTGCAATTAACAAGTTCAGGAACTATATAATAGGGTATGAAATCTTTGTACATACTGACCATTGTGCAATTAAATATTTGATGAATAAACCATTGACTAGTAGTAGAATGACTAGGTGGTTATTATTGTTGCAAGAATTTAATATTACTATTGTTGATAGACCAGGAAAATATAATGTGGTAGCAAATTTCCTTTCAAGATTGAATAATCCTAGTGAAGTAACTCCTGTTAATGATGATTTTCCTGATGAACATATTTTTTCTATGTTGACAGACTCCCCATGGTTTGCTGACATTGCTAACTATTTAGTCACTAGAAAGACACCACCCCACTTGTCTGCTCGTGAAAAGCGGAATATTATTCAGAAAAGTGTTGCATACTCCTGGATTCACGGAGATCTCTTTTACACTGGTCCAGATTTGATTATCCATAGATGTGTAAGAGAGGAGGAATTGTTTGACATTTTAAAATCTGCCCATGATGAACCTTGTGGAGGCCACTTCGCTGATAAGTGGATTGCATATAAGGTATTGCGTGTTGGCTACTTTTGGCCTTCCTTGTTTAAGGATACCAAACAATATGTTAGGCAGTGTGATAGTTGTCAGTGAATGGGCTAGCCTAATCAAACCAATGAGATGCTTTTATGCCCCCAAGTTATGATTGAGCCTTTTGAAAAATGGGCTATTGGTTTTATAGGGCCAATAAAACCAACTTCATTAAGTAAAAAGCATATTTTGGTTTGTGCAGATTTTGTTACAAAATGGGTAGAAGCTAAAGCTATTTCTTTTGCTACAGAAAGGGTTGTTGTTGATTTCCTTTTTATTGAATTTTTTACTAGATTTGGTGTGCCTAGAGAGATCATTTCTAAAAATGGTCCGCAGTTTATTTCTAATTTGGTGCAGGGTGTGATGGAGCAATATAAGATCCGGCATAGGAAATATACACCATATCACCCACAAGAGAATGGCAAGGTGGAATCCACGAACAAAGTCATCGAGTCCATCCTCACAAAAATAGTAAATATGCACCGAAAGGATTTGGCCAAAATATTACTGGAAGCTTTGTGGGCATACCGGACCACTTGGAGAAATAGTATGGGACATACACCATATGAGCTGGTATATGGCAAATAAGTCCTATTGCCAATCGAATTCTAGATCAAAACTTTCAGAACTGCAGTTCAGTTGGGGCTAGATCTCTCCAAAGCACAACAACAACGTCTCCTTCAATTGAGTGAGCTGGATGAATTTCGAAGGGATGTTGTTTAGCAAAACATATTAATTCAGCAACAGTGCAAAAGGTGGCATGACAAGTCTATTCAGAAAAAGCAGTTTCACCCAGGTGATTGGGTACTCCTTTATGATTCTGGATTTAAATATTTTAAAGAAAAATTCCATACACACTGGATGGGACCTTATGAGGTGGTCTGAGTATTTGAGAATGGAGTGGTAGAGATTAAAACTATTGATGGACAAAGCTTAGTGTTCTTGGTGAATGGACATAGATTAAAGAAATATTTTCAGCCACTTGCCAAGAAGGATTTTACATAGCAAGTCCAACAACAATTTGGGACGATAGTGATGGATGGTAATACCAACCTGTTGAAAACATGAAATCTTCTGATTCTTCTTGAAAAATTATATATATAATATCTATATATATATATATAATATATATATATACTATATATAATTATATATATATATATATATATATATATATATATATATATATATATATATATATAATAATAGATATATATAATATACATATATTTCCTGTAGAAAAAAGTCATAATTTTATTCATATGAAGAAAATTACATTTTGTAGATGCCTAAAGCATATGCATATGAGCTATTCCTGAAACCAGGAAACAAAGGAATAAAAAACAAAGAAAAGAGAAAAAGTAAGGATCCAGCTGGCCTATGCTTTCCTGCCCTTCTTCTTCTCCACTCTTCGCCAACCACCAGCGTTGGGAGTGGGAGCCATAATGGCAAGCTGGTTTTCCATTGTATTCATTAGTTGTTCTTTGTCAGATTTCGATCCTTTAGAACCATGTGGTCTTTTGATGCCACCTTCTTCCAGTTGAGATACTTATTGCTGCTTCATATTGTATTGCCCCAAGTTAGCCTCTCGGGTATTCTCTTCCTGTGTGCTTTTTTGTTCCATTTGTGTGCCTGTAGGTTCTTCCTTCAAATCCTCTTCTTCCAGCGGTTCGGTATACTGCCAACCTTTGGGCTTTTTCTGTTGTTTCTTGTTCCCTTTGGAATCCTTCCTAGCCAATGGATAGGCGTATTGGAGGTGCCCTTTTTGCAAGCATCCGCGGCATTTGAAAGCTGTGTTTTCATAGTCGAGCGTTTGTGTCCACAACATATTATTGAAATTCAGTGTGATGTGATCTGGTAGCCCCTGAATCAAATCCACTTCTACACATATTCTGGCAAATGTGAAGATTCCTTGGATAGTCTGTCTTCATCTAATTTTAGGAACTTCCCCAAGGAGTTTCCAATGGCTATTAAGACTTTGCGATGCCAAAAATGTAGTGGGAGGTTATGTAGCCTTACCCACACTGACATTGTTGAAACTACCATGGTATTTGCATCGAAGTCTGGAAACTAGGGGGTGATGAAGAGGTTGGCATTGCCCCAAAACCAAGGCCCTTGATTTATGATGTTTTCTCATTCTTGTACTGTGTTGAATCTAACTATAAAAAACCCCTTTGGGCATAGGTAAATTTCACAGTTAGATGACCAGTTAGTAAAGATCCATTGATGCAATGCATCTGATTTTGGCCAGTAACCATTAAATCTATAGATGAGAGCATTATGGGCTAAATCTATGTATGGATCAGTTACCTTTAGCAGGGATACTGTAAGCATTAGAGACTTAGGCTTCTGTTCCACAATGCAGGGGCCTGGTGGCTCTGGTGTTGTTGTTGGTTTGTTTTGCATTTGTTCCTTTCCCTTAACTGCATCATGAAAGGAGCCTGAAGTTTTAGAACTAGCTCCCTTGCAACCGCCCCTCAGTCTTAGATTTAGTGTGATAGTTGAATCTTTGATGATGCCATAGTCCTGAAGTGTGTGATTGTCTTGTAGGTTGTGTCTTGTATGTATTAGATTTTGGTATTCTGTTGGGGTTCCCAGTTTTTTCTAAATCACTTCTTTTAATTCTTGTATTCTCATCCTCTTACTGATTTGGAGGCAGTAATGTCCTCCTTCTATCGATTTGATAAAAATTTGCCTCAGATCTTCCTCCATACATGGGGGATCAACCTTGTCTAGGTCACGATCTAATGGATCTGTCTTCTCTGTCTATCTAAGAGCACCGCACAACTTGAGATTCTGTCCATGCCTTGTTATCCCCTATTCAGGCTCGCCAAGGTCATCTTCCAGAGGTCCAATACCCTCTTTTATCGAGAAAGCCTGGATCTCCCATTGCCTAGTGGTTTTGGTGAGAAAAACCCCGGCCCTGAGTCTCGTTTCCCCCTTGATGGCCTTAACCCTCGCTAGTCCAAAAATGTACAGAGACACAACATGCCATACAGCCTTCAACCTTTCATGCACTTCCCAATATTTCTTGACTGTCGTTCCTTTGTCATTTTGATTGTGTATGGCAAAGCGATCTCCCGTTCCTTGTCCCCGTTGAAATCTGCTTGATCTGGTCTTTCCAGTGCATAGGTGTCCCTCCTGCAACCCGACCGCCTCAAAGTTCAATGGTTTTAGATTTGAACTGATATCCTCTACAATCTTCTTTACAGCTACCGTCCGGTGGTTATTGATATACATGCAGAGGGCAAAGATGGTTTGCCGAGGATCAATCGGGTGCGTAGCTTTGTGGATGGCCCTAATGAGGCCTAGAGTTGTGTAGATTTCGCCTTTCTAGTCTCCGGATCAAGTATAATGGCCGTCAGAAGAGAGATCCATGCTCTGGCTGGATTGTGAGCTTCCATTTCAGTGGTAGCAAGGGTTTCCTTGGTACTCGGGGTCCTTGGTTGGGTTTCTCAGAAAGATCTATGATCGGTTAGCCGAGATCATGCCCAGGAGGTCAAGCTCGTGAGCAGCTACAGTTCCTGCCGTGGTGAAACCCTTGCTTGCGTTGTATTGAAGCTGTGAAATTTCCACAGCTCCCCCTATTGTTGGTGTTTTTCGTATCTATATATATATATATATATATAATATATATATATATATAATATATATATATATATATATATATATAATATATATATATATATATATATACGAAAAACACTAACAATAGGGGGAGCCGTGGAAATTTCACAGCTTCAATACAACGCAAGCAATATGAAAATTAGTTTGCTAACATGATTGCAGAAGGATCAACCTAAAATCCAGCTTGCTGGCAAGAAGATCAAAAAATTCTAATAAAAGGAGGATGTTGCTTGATCTTTAGATCTTCTAGCTACCACCAAGAAGAAGCAGGTTTAGCAGGACTAGCCCTTATACAAGTTTGGGGTAACTAGCATGGATATTTTTATTCAAGTGACATTTAATTCTCGCTGTAGTTTTTTTTCTTGTACCAATGCAGGCAGACTTTCCAGAAAATTTTCTGCCTTTCTTCATATCCCATTTGTGTAATTACCCATCAGTTTTCTTCTTCAATCCTAGAATGATTACCTTCCAATATTCTTCCGAATTCACCCTATCCGTTTCGTATATCCCACTTTTATCCCTTGAGTTTTTTTCCCTATCCCACTTCTATTTACACCCTCTTGATGGTACTGTTCTTGTAATCCTTGTCATAAACTTCCTTCCCATTCTGAATTTTTCCCCTTTCCCACTTCTTTGTTTCCCCATGAGCTTATTGCAGGATCTAGGGCATAAAGAGCAAAAGGATGTGCTTAGAAACATCAAAGAAATGGCGAAGCAAATCTTCTATACGATTGGGAAAGTCATGTTAAAGTCCAACCTATGTTCTACCAAGATTTCTTGTTTTTTATTCAGCAGATTTTTTTCTTGCACCAGTGAGCAACAAAGTATAGGTAGTGCAAGCATGCACCCTGTCAGAGATATAATGCATTTTGTTTTTCCATACAATGTAGTTGCATCATAAAGAAGTGGTTATTATGAAAATTTAAAAGAAGTATTTTCATTCGATGGTTAAGTACTTTATGTTATCATGTATTAATTAGGGAGAAAATTATTTAAGTACAAAGTGTTTATGGTTAGAAATCATGACCATTTTAATGAATGCTAAAGGTATTTTTAATGAATTATGAAGATGATGTGGATTATGTAACCATTGCTTGGCTATGATTACACCCCTTGCAAAATTATCCTTTATGTCCTCCATTTGAAATCATTACTTCACCCAGCCATTAAATCACTACCGCAAAGTACCCCTAATCAGTCCGGCACACCTTTCAAAGGATGCTACGTGTCCATGTAAATCTGAGGGCTGTATTAAGTGATTGGATGGTGAGTTGGAAAAGGGTGGTGGATGGTTGGGCCCTTACCCATAAGAATCTGTCTTCCTCACTTGTTTCATGCAGAAGAGATCTGGACTGTTCATAGCCATTAAGCAACAATGCTGCCCATTAGAAGTGAGTTGTCGTCCCTCGAGAAAGTAGAGAAAACCACTAAATACTGCAATAGTCTTGCACCATTGTAGGAATTAGGATTTCTTCAGTTTTAACAGAGATTTGATGGGCATGACATGGAGGTGGCCTTGCAATTTGCCAAGAGTTTTAAGGATGACCAAGTCAAAATTGGCCCCTTGAGGTTCGAGGTCACAAAAGAAATCATCGCAGAGGCCACAAGGTTAGAGAACATTACTGAGCAAGGGATAAAGAATTAGAAGTTAGAAAATAAGTGGTGGCATCAATTTGTCGTTGACAAGAAAATGTAGGTGAATTGGAAGAACAACATCCCCCGCAGCACCCTGCTAGATCAATGGCGAGATCTCCTTTATATTTTGCAGAACTTTTTGACCTACGAGGGACGCTATTCCTCCACATTTTTTTACCATTTTAGAATATTTTTACTTTTTGAAGTAGGCTGACACCTTCAGTGGAAAATCAATTTCCCCCACTTCTTGCTCGGGAGTTTAAAGAGAATGGCCAAGGGCGTGCAAACTGGACGAGAAGACTAGGTCGACCGAAAATTATAACATCACGGGTTAATGAAGATCTTGGTCAAGAAGGAGTTGGAAGCCAAATGCATGAGTTGGGAAGCATTATTAGAGTAGTTACACAAGAAGACAGCCACCGGGAAAAAGGCAAAGGACCCTGCTAGTCTAAGGACAAGTAGGGGTCTGGTTAAAAACAATGTGGGAGGTTCTTCTTGCACTGGTATAAAAAGGAAGAGGCCCATAGAGACAGCGGAAGAGGAAGCCCCATCTCTGATGGAGAAGGCGACCAACACCTCCATTGAAAAGAACCCCTCCCCTCAGACTACCTCTCCGGTGCATACAATTGCCTCTGAAGTGCATAATTTGTCAGTCCTTGTGGACGTGGTGATCCACTCCAAAGAAGCAAAATTTGAAGAAATTGAAGATGATGCCTTGCTGGCTAATTTTATTTGGAAACCTCGGAAGAAGAAAGAAGAATCGAGTGCAAGCAAGGATTTGGTTGAAGGGTTGGATGTTGATATGGCGCAACCCCATTTTGACAAGGTACTAAATCCCCTGCCATAACAGTTAAAGAGAAGGAAGCATAGGGTACTGAATACCCTGCCACAATAATTAAAGAGAAGGAAGCACAAGGTATTGAATCCCCTTCCACAGTAGTTGAAGACAACGAAGCACAGGGTCATGAAATGCCTCCACCTGATGAGTTGGAGACACAAGCCTCTCATTTTAGTATCATATGGCCGAGCTAGAACACCAAGTTTGGAATTTAGAGGAGATGATGGTTAAAGAGTAGAATGATAAGTAACATAGTAAGGAAGAATTGACCACGGAGGTCAAAAGGCAGAAAAGAGAAGTTAGGGTGTGGAAGTATCGATCTTCATAGTGTTTTAGGCATCTCAAGAAGGCGACAACAAAATTGAAGATCAAAGAGAGGAAGTCCAAGACAGTGTAGACTGACATCAATATTATAGTACAAGATTGAAGTGAAGCACACAAATTTTTGAGGTTTTTTGCAGGCAAAAAGTTGTGTGAGGACACAAAACAACTTAGGGATGGGAGGATGTTAGTCCCCTAAATTTCCCTTATTCTTGTCCTTTTTCCCTTTATAAACCACAACTATTTACCTATGTTTTACCCTTTTCACATACCCTCATCCTGCACTAGTCCAAGCATGGTGATATATTTCACATGTACTTTATTTTTCATATTTTATTTCAATTTAGCATTTAATTAATTATTTAATTTAGATTTCTTAATTTTAATGCACTTTTGTAACTTATCCTTATCTCTGATAAATACTTGATCAATAAAGCCACTAAACGTGGCTGCTGATTTAAGTGCAGGATCGCATCTCGCACTATTGCCAGCGCAACAAATCCGCACAGTAGATTTGGACTTCCCTAACCACCGCCACATTTTGTGCATCATTGGCCATGAAGACCAGATCAGCCAAAGATAGCCAAAGACAAGACTGAAGTTGTAGATTGCTCGAACAGAAGCTGAAGATTTGGCCCACGGCTAGCAAGTTCAATTGTCTATATTCAAAATCCGAGAGGCTAAAATTGACATTTTGTTATGTAAACGGTTGACCGAATGGCCTGTACTAAGTTTAGTAGTTACGGCCTTGAGCTGATGGTCTATAAATCAAAGAATGTAAATAGAATTAGGATATAGATTGGCAGATAAAGGAGATAACAACACTGTGTTCCAAGCGGATTGTATATTTTGTTATCACCCAAATCTGGGTTGGACTTTGTATTCCATGATGTACTTTGCCTTTGTGAATTAATAGAAAGAAGGAGCTTTGCCTCATGATTTACAAATCTTATCTGTTCTTTTAAGCTAATGAGTTTGATTTGAATTATTGAGTAGCATCGTTTCTTAGAAGGGAAACGAGCTGGCTGGCTAGGGCCTAGCCAGCCCAGCTCGTTCACCCCATTTTCGATTTCGTATTTATTTATGTGTTCTTATTGTTAAATTGTCATTTAAATGAATTCTATTCCCATGCACATATATTCCTGCCATAGTGTGAACGGATCCGTTGTGTGAACTAGTTAGATTTACTTCCCTGCAATTTCCTCTCACGCAATTTATTTAAGTTGTTTTCCCCACCTGGTCCAAGCAGGAGGAATGAACCTGCACCAGTGCACGTTGGTGTGATTAATCCTTTTCCTTTTCCTACAATTTATTTTCATACAATTCCTTTTGGTTGGGTTTCCTCGCCTGGTCCAAGCAGGAGAAGTGAACCTGCACCAGTGCGCGTTGGTGTGATTAATCCTTTTCCTTTTCCTGCAATTTATTTTCATGCAATTCCTTTGGATGGTTTTCCTCACCTGGTCAAAGCAAGAGAAATGAACCTGCACCAGTGCACATTGGTGTGTTGCAGTAAGTATTTCTAGTCTCTTTCATGCCATGTTTCTCTTCTATTCTTCCAATTAATATATATATATATATATATATATATATATATATATATATAATATATATATATATTATATATAATATATATATATATATATATAATATATATATATATATATATATATAATATATATATATATATATAATATATATATATATATTATATATATATATATATATATATATATATATATATATATAGATGGCAGGATTAATTCTTTAGTGGTTGTTTCCAGTTATGGTTATTTGCTTTCTTTCTACATGAAGTTAAGATTAGAAACATTTTTTTCTAACATGTGCAAGTTATCTCTGGAATTAAGTTTCATTTGCAATAATTAACACTTATTTCTAGAATTGATAACTAAGTGCAAGGAACTCTTCTTAGGTACAAGAACTAGTTTCTTATCACAGGATCCGAGTGCTCAGAACCCTTGAGGTTCAAGCCCTTGCATGAAGTCAAGAAACTTTGGTAAGACACAATTTATATCGCTTGCATAAATCTTTGCACCTGCACTAGTGCAAGCAGATTGTGATAAGTGCAGGACTGACTACTGCAAGAAGGAAACCTTTAAGAAAGGATGTTTAAGGGTCCAATTTATGAGATTTCTAACGTGTTTCTACTAAAGAGGAATTTAAGCATATACTCAGTGATTAAATATTGATCAGTTAGAGTGATTGTCTTTTTATTTTGATTCCTTTGCAAATGCATTCTTTCTTGTTCCAACACTAGATTACTTTGATGGTTCAGTTGTCTTTTACTCTTTCCAATTCGATTATGCAAGTTCCCATTTAAGGAAGTAGGAATTTACATCAGGAAGGTTCATACCATCTATGGCATTGCCTGTGCTTTGTCTATAAGTTTATAGATCCCCCGGGTTGACAATTAAGTGTTGAGGAGTTGCTTAAGTGCAATTCCACCACCCAACAAAACCCACTCATTATCCGAGATAGGGTAGATGAATCATGCATCTAGCAACTTTTGCAGTTCTTGTTGAGTATGGAGCATGATTGTTTAGAGGTTTTTGTTTCAGCCGGATCTATACCCTAGGTAGTTTGTACACCCCTCCACGCGGGGGGGACTTGTCCCCCCTCGCGGGGGTTTGTGGGGACCGATCCCCCTCGACTGGGGGGTTCGGGGGCCAGTGGTTCCCTAGTGGGGGTTTCAGGGGTAGCACCCTCGAAGCTAAAAAAAAGATGTAAATTTGCCTTGTAAAAGTATAGTAATTTCTAGTCAATCTGGGCCATTCATTAGGCGGATGATCTTATAGTAGAACTTATGTTTAGTTTAGGGTCTTTTTGAACTAGAAGGCAACCCCTCTCTTTCTATGAGGGCATTGTATTGAGTCTATGTATTAGATGTGTATTCTCTAAGTGAGAAACAGAGAGGTGAGACTGTGAGAGAAAACGGAGGATATTACAGTGGATCTGTTGTAGGTTGTCTCTTCATTTTGCTAGATAATAAAAAGGGAGGACTGGCTGTTTGGGGTGGACGTAGCCCAAACTACGTGAGCCACGTATATCTGTGTCTCTCTGGTTTTATGTGTTTTCTACGTTTATATTTATGCAATATTTTATGTGTTCCATTGCTCTGTAATATATAATTTTCTAACAACTGTTATCAGAGTCGAAGGTCTATTTGGCTGATAAACTCGCAGGAAAGAAGGGTTCCTGGTTCGAGTGGGAGCAATGGCGGAAGATGGTAAGTTTAGGGTCGAGAAATTTAATGGCCAAAAATTCTCACTGTGGAAGATGTAGATGGAATATTTTCTGTATCAAAAAGATCTATACCTACCATTAGGTGGAAAAACAAAGATGCCGACGGGTATGACAGATGAGGAATGGAACCTTCTCGATAGAAAGGCACTCGGAACAGTACGGTTGTGCCTCGTAGCGTTGGTCACCTTCAACATTTTGAAGGAAACAACTACAGAGGGTTTGATTAAGGCATTGGAGAAACTATATGAAAAACCCTCGGCCTCAAACAAGGTATTTCTTATGAAACGGTTATTTAATATGAAGATGTCAGAAGGTGCATCTATTGCAGACCATTTAAATGATTTTAATACTATTACAAGTCAATTATGTTCTGTAGGGGTAAACTTTGATGATGAAGTTAGAGCTCTATTATTCTTGTGCTCATTGCCAGAAAGTTGGAATGGCTTAGTAATGGCCATTAGTAACTCTGTTTCTGGACCTAGTACTTTAAAGTTTGATGATGTTGTCGGTGCTATCCTTAGTGAGGAAATGTGACGGAAAAGCTCTTGTGAGACATCGGGTAATGATTTGAGTGCAAAGTCTAGGGGAAGAAAAATGGAAAGAGGAAAGAGCTCAGGATATCGCAGTAAATCAAGGAAAGGCAGATCCAAGTTCAGATCGGGGATAGTGTGCTGGAAATATGGAAAGAAGGGACACCTAAAGAAAGACTGTAGATCTCAGAAGGGAAAAGAAGGAGATGCACAACAAGAAAACAATCATGAAGCAAATGTGACAGGTGAGGTGTCACAAGATTCTTTGATTCTTTCTTTCGAAAATATTATTGATTCCTAGGTGGTAGATTCAGGGGCCTCATTCCATACCACACTTGATAAGAAATATTTTCATGACTATGTTCAAGGAGATTTTGGACAAGTTTGTTTGGGTGATGATAAACCCTGTAAAATTGTTGGAATGGGTAAGGTTCTTGTAAAATAGAAAAATGGAAACCAATGGCTACTAAAGGAGGTAAGGTGTGTTCTAGATCTGAAGAAAAATTTGATTTCAACAGGGTAGTTAGGTGGTGAAGGTTGTGTGACAACTTTCACAAATAAAGCTTGGAAGGTCACCAAAGGAGCCCTAGTAATAGCAAAAGGTGAAAAGTTTGGTACATTGTATTTATGATATGGTATTTCTAACTTTGTTAATGCATTAACATCCAAAGGAGCAGATGCAACATTATGGCATCATAGGCTCGAACACGAGTGAGAAGGGGATGAAGATTCTTTACTCAAGGAATTTGTTGTCAGGATTGAAGAATGTTGATTTGGACTTCTGTGACAATTGCATTTATGGAAAATAGAAGAGAGTCAGATTTCTCAGAGTTGGGAAAGGAAAGAAGAGTGAAAAATTAGAACTTGTGCATACAGATGTATGGGGACCTGCTCAAGTATCATCTCTCAGTGGCTCTCATTATTATGTTACTTTTATTGATGATGCAACTAGAAAAACTTGGATTTATTGTATTAAGAATAAAAATTTGAATGTATTTGATACTTTCAATAAATGGAAAGCTTTGGTTGAGATTGAGACATGAAAGAAATTGAAGTGTCTCATATTAGACAATGGAGGTGAATATTGCAGCAAAGAGTTTATAGGTACTGTTCAGAGCATGGAATTCGCAGAGAGAAGACAGTTCCAAGAACACCACAAGAAAAATGGTGTGTCAGAAAGGATGAATAGAACAATCATGGAGCATGCAAGGTGCATGAGATTGCATGCAAGATTGCCTTTACAATTTTGGGTAGATGTTGTAGATACTGCTGTTTATCTAATATATAGAGGGCATTCAAGTTCCTTGGATGGCGGTGTTCCAGAGGAAGCATGGACATGTAAAAAGGTAAACTACTCTTTTTTAAAGCCTTTTGGTTGTGAGGCCTTTGTCCATATTAATAAAGAAAATAGAATAAAGCTTGAGGCAATGTCAAAGAAATGTACATTTATTGGATATGGTGTTAATGATTTTGGTTATTTCTTATATGATTACGAAAATCACAAAATCATTAGGAGCAGAGATGTAATATTCAATGAAAAGGTCTTTTATAAGAATCAGTTGCAGGAAAAGAAATAGGAAAAAGAAAACAAGGATTACACAGTTCTTGATGAAATCACTGAAAAAGTAAAGGTGCTTGAAAATAATAATAATCAACAACCACAACAACAACAACCACCACAACAGCAACAGGCACCCCAAACACCTGAAAGTGGAGTTAAAAGATCTACTAGGATAAGTATACCCCCTGAATGATACTCTTCTTCATTATATTATTTATTGTTGACTAATTCTGGTAAACCTGAATGTTATGAAGAAGCAATGCAGGTTGAAAACAGGAAGAAGTGGGAGCTAGACATGGAAGAAGAGATGGTCTCCTTAATGCATAACCAGACTTGGGACTTAGTCAGGTTGCCTGCAGGAAAAACTACATTGAAGATTAAATGGGTTTACAGGCTGAAGGAAGAAGATGGAGGAAAACAAAGGTACAAAGCTAGACTTGTGGTGAAGGGGTTTGCACAGAAAAAAAGGTATTGATTTTGATGAAATATTTTCTCCTATTGTTAAAATGACTTCAATCAGAACTATTTTAAGTCTAGTAACAGTTGAAGATTTGCATCTTCAGCAATTAGATGTAAAGACAGCCTTTCTCCATGGGGATTTGGCGGAAGAGATATATATGCAGTAGCCACAAGGATATGAGGTGAAATGGAAGGAGAAACTAGTGTGCGGGTTGAAGAAGAGCTTGTATGGCTTAAAACAGGCTCCAAGGTAGTGGTATCTAAAATTTGACAAGTTTATGTCTGAACAAGGTTATACTAGATGTCACTCTGATCATTGTGTTTATCTGAAAAAGAAAAATGATGGCAGCTATATTATATTGTTATTGTATGTAGATGATATGCTTGTTGCAAGATCTAACATGCAAGAAATAAATGTGCTCAAAAGAAAATTGGCAAATTCATTTACAATGAAGGGTTTGGGAGTTGTAAAACAAATCCTTGGTATGAGAATAACTAGAGATAGGAAAAATTTCAAATTAACATTGTCTTAGAATGAGTACAAACAAAAGGTGTTGAAAATATTTAATATGCACAATGAAAAACCAGTTAGTACACCTTTTGCTAGCCATTTCAAACTTAGTAAGGAAATGTGCCCAAAGACCGAAGAAGACATGGATTATGTCTAAAGTTCCATATGCATCAGCAGTTGGAAGCTTAATGTATGCAATGGTCTGCACAAGGCCTGACATTGCACTTGCAGTGGGAGTTGTAAGTAGGTACATGAACAACCCAGGAGAGGAACATTGGATGGCAGTGAAATGGATTCTTAGATATTTGAAAGGTACCACAAATCAAGCATTATGCTTTGGTGGTTCAAACATTTATCTACAGGGATATGTTGATGCAGATATGGCAGGTGATAGAGATAACATGAGGAGCACTACAAGATATGTATTACTGTAGGTCAAACAACTGCTAGTTGGGTTTCAAAAATCCAAAGTGTTGTTGCACTTTTAACAACAGAAGCAAAGTATGTTGCTGCTACAGAGGCTAGTAAAGAAATGATTTGGTTACAAAGGTTTATGGGTGAATTGGGTAAGGAGCATGATATGGGCACGTTATATAGTGATAGCTAAAGTGCCATTCATCTTGTAAAGAACTCAGCATTTCATTCTAGGACTAAACACATACAACTCAAGTACCATTTCATACGATTAGTGTTGGAAGATGGAGAGTTGAAGCTGGAAAAGATACACACTAGCCAAAATCCTGCAGATATGCTAACAAAAGTTGTAACCAGGGAGAAAATAAGAATATGCTCAGTTTCAATTGGTCTTAAAGGATGACGTTGAAGATGAGAAACAACTAGGTCCAAAGAGGATTCATTGTCTAGCAAATGAAGCAGTCGTGGAGTTGCTACAATCATTCTCCAAGTGGGAGATTGTTGAGTATGGAGCATGATTATTTATAGGTCTTTGTTTCAGCTGGATGTATACCCTAGGAAGTTTGTACACCCCTCCACGTGGGGGGGTGCAGGGGGGACTTGTCCCCCCCCGCGGGGGTTCGGGGGGGGCGATCGCTCCCAGTTGGGGGGTCCAGGGCCTAGCGGTCCCCCGGCATGGGTTTCGGGGTAGCACCCCCAAAGCAAAAAACAAATGTAAAGTTTCCTTGTAAAAGTATAGTAATTTCTAGTCAATCTGGGCCATTCATTAGGCAGATGATCTAACGATAGAACTTATGTTTAGTTTAGGGTTTTTTTTCCCTAGAAGGCAACCCCTCTCTTTGTATGAGGGCATTGTATTGAGTGTATGTAATAGATGTGTATTCTCCGAGTGAGAAACAGAGAGGTGAGACTGTGAGAGAAAATGGAGGATATTATGGTGGATCTGTTGTAGGTTGTGTCTCTTCATTTTGCTAGATAATAGAAAGGAAGGACCGGCTATTCGCGGTGGATGTAGCCCAAACTGGGTGAACCACGTATATCTGTGTCTCTCTAGTTTTATGTGTTTTCTGTGTTTATATTTATCCAATATTCTATGTGTTCCATTGCTCTGTAATATATAATTTTCTAACAGTTCTTCTTTGACTATATCCTTGAGAGCTGGATTCATTCTCCTTTGGAGTTGGCAGACTGGTTTGCAACCTTCTTTGATATAAATGTGGTGAGTACACACTGAGGGGTGCACTCCTTTCATTTCCTTGTAACTCCAAGCAAAGGCATCTAGATGTTCCTTTAGCATGTTGCACAACTTCTCTTCTTGGTGTACAGAAAGAGATGAGTTGATTATCAAAGTTCTCTCAAGGTTGAATTCTATGGTTTTCACACAGGTAGGATTTAAATTAGCTAAGCATATGTCAATTTGATGGTTGTTCTGGGTTTCCTTTACTACTTCCTCTACAGACAATGTGCTAGGAGTTGGAATTTGGAGTATGTGTTCAATCAAATCATCTTCATCCGATTGTCCCCCTCCCATGGTTGTTTCTAAGGTATAGAGTTGGGCTGAATAAAATTCATCTTCTTCCTCCTCTTCCAGCCATAAAGGTAAGTCATGTTCTAGAGATGGCTGAGCATGAGGGTACAAGACTAACTACTTGGACATATGCCCATTTTTTATAGTCATATTTCTAGCCTTGCAACTAATGTAGGCATCAACAGTGGCTAACCAGGGCCTCCAAAGGATGAGAGGGTAACCAGTAAGCTTGTCCTTAGGCTAGAGCACTAGGAAGTCTGCAGGGTACTCCCAAGGGTCAATGGAGACAATCACATCCTCCACAATCCCTTCAGGGGTCACTGTGGAAAGGTATACAAGTTGCAAGGTTGTTGTGGTCTTTCTCAATGAACCCTGGAGGTTGAGCTTGAGCATGGTGTCCTTAGTCACCACATTAATGGTAGCCCCAAGATCAATCAAAGTGTGTGGGACAATGGTTCCATTAATGTGCACATCTACTACAGGGCTTCCAGTGTCCAAATACTTCAGACAAATTACCTGCCCCAACATTAAGTCCGACAAATATCCAACGACATTAATGGTAGGTGTGTCTCTTTTTCGCCTCCTTGGATGTTTGAAGCACTTCTCCTTAATCAAATTGTTGTTAATATGTATATCCTTTATCGCTTAGATAAGTGGAATTTTGACACATAGATTTTTCAATTCACCTAGAAGTTCATTCTCTTCTATGTTAGGCTAGATTGGATGAGTTAATCTCTCAGGAAAGGGTCGAGGATTTACTTTAGGCATGCTTTCCTCTCTTTCTTCCTTACTTTCCTTAGGTGGAGGTAGAGGTTGGTTGTTCAGGAGTACTCTCCCAGATCTTAAGTTGATTTCCTGAATCTCCACAACATAAGTAGGATAGGATGTCTCTCCATTGTATACTTGTTGTGTCTGTCTGTTGTTCGGGTTCAGATTTGGCTGGGGAGGCATCTAGGTTTTTTCAGGTGGAGTAGGGTGTAAAAGATGTGGTTGAGTAGGTGGTTAAGGAAATAAATATGAAGAATTATTGTATGGGGGCCTACACCCCTGGGGTAGTGCATTCCACTGAGGCTAAGGTGTAGCATATGGCTAAATTGATTGGCTGGTTGGTTGGGAATGGTATCGAGGTGCAAAGGACCAAGGAGGAGGTGTAGACTAGGAAGGATGAGTAGGGGGCCCCCAAGAGGGAATGGATGTGGTCTGGTTAGGGTTGTGATAGGCATGGGACAACCCTTGCATGCCCTGCTGGTATGTCCAAGGCTCATGAGGTCTCCTCTGATTTGTGTAGAAGAGTTGTTTAGTCACCACTTCAGTCCCTTGATACACAACTTTTAGTCCATGTAGAGAAGGGCACTTTTCTGTGGAGTGGTTTTCTTCATAGACTGAGCAAACATTCATTCGTAGGGTGCCTCCTTATGCATCTAGGGAAAAAAATGGCTAAGGCTCTATTTGCCTCCTCCTGCTTTCTCTTGATGTGCATAGTATCCATTTGTAGGGCAAGGGTTTGCATCATATCACTCTTGAAATCTTCCAGCATATTTCCAATTTCACCTTTGATGGATTTATTGTAAGAGGATGGAATTACCATAGGTTGACTACCCCTACCCTTTTTCCTAGCTGCCATAGAATGGTTCCTAAAGACAGTCTTGATATCTTCATAGGGTAGTTGGTAGATGTCCTCTGCTGCTAGCAGGTTTAGGGTATCGAGAAGATCTTCCCTTACCCCTCTAAGAAGGACTAGCTTCAGTGGCTTAGGATCAAGTGTGAACCTGGCCCTGTTGTAGCTAAGCTGGAATCTTTCTTCATAATAATCTAGGGATTCATCATGCCCTAAGGTCATCCTAAAAATTTCTTCTTTAGTGTCTTAGGACCTGGAGTAGTCTCGATACTTGTTCTGAAGGCTCGTTGCATATGAACCCAAGTTGTGATACTATCCCCAAGTAAACCCATGAACCATCGCAAAGATGCATCCTTCGGAGTGGATGGGAATAGTTTCAACTTTTGCTCATCATTGGTGTAATCATAGGTTCTAGATATGACAAAAAACTTAAACAAGAAAGTGTTTGGATCTTCTGAGGTCAGGACATGGAAATGAGGAAGAGCAGAGGGGCATATATTCTTCATCTTGGTATCCCCATTAGTTTCTCTGATGGGAAAGGTACCCTCAAATCTTTCTCTATTTCCTCTTTCATTTCTATTTTCAACCATTGGGTTAGTTGGAATGGGTTATTCTTCTTCTTCTCCCCCTATAGGCTCTTCAAATATCTCTAGTTGTTCACCCAAGGGTTCCTCCAATTCACAACCATCGAAGAAAAGGGAAGGTTGGCTGTTTGAAGCGGTGGGGGTGTTTGGCAGAAATTTCCCTATGTTATCCCTATTGCTATGAGGCATGAAAGAAGTATTTTTTTTGTTTTATTGTTTTTTTAGCTTTGAGAATAATTTCAGAATTGCAATTGCAAACTTAATGAAAACTAACTGAATGAATGAAAATTAATTTCTTGAATGAAATCTCACTTGCAGAATGGAAAAGAAAGCAAAGAATGCAGAATGGAAAAGAAAGCAAACTAAATTACTTTTGCAGAAATGAAACTAATAACAAAATGTTAGAGATAAGAAATGGAAGAAAGAAAGCAATAATCACATATTACTTAGACACCTCCCTAGAAATGGCGTCAAAAAGTGATGAGCACCAGTATTGTAGAAATAATGTTGCAACTCCTGGGGCTACCAACTTTACTTTATCAACTCGGAGTTGATACAAACTTGGAGGTGACAGTACTGTATACACAAGTAAATGTGATGTGTCCACTCTTTGTCACTACTAAGCTGGCGATATACCAATAAGGTTTTTCAAACCATACTTCTATTGATTCAAAAGAAGCTTGATTACCAATGAGGAAAAGAGAAATCTACACAAAGGGAAAGCTTGTCTACTGCAGTAAGGAAAAAGACTGAAATCAAATGCTAAAACACACCATTTTTCTAACTAACTACTTAGAGGCTTTGCTTCAAAAGAATGCTAATTTAACATGTATGCAATCCTATTTTCCTAGGTATGAAAATTGAAATATCAAACATTCTACTGTTGTGTATGTAAATAAAATAACTTTGCTTTTCTTCTTGTCTTTTTTCATGAGAAAGTGTGAAAACTAACTTCTTTTGGTGATGTGATAGGTGGATTAGGGATGATGGTGAATGGTTAGAAGTCTTGGGAGACAAGTAGGGGTCCTTTTCTAGCTTCCTAGGGGCTTTTCCCGCAATTTAGCCTCAAAACAGGCCACTACAAGTCAACCTACAAGATGTCCTAATGTGTTCTACAGGATGTTCTAAATTCCTACAGGATACAACCGAGAGAAAAAGGAGGGATTTTAAAGGTGATGGAAGTCTTAGGGAAGGTGGTTGGTGGATGGAATGAGGCTAGGGAGTGCCTAGGACCACTTCATAACTCAAAACTAGAGTTGGGAGATGGCTAGATTTGCTCAACAAGCTTGGAGAAGTATTCTTGTGAAGTAATGAAATTGGTGAGGGTTTTAGTGAAAGAAAGTAATGATCATGGATGGATGAAGTTGGGATGAGCTTGTTGATCATGAAATCTCTATGTATTTATCAAACTCCTACACTGCATCAACCATTGACATTTATCCATAAGTCATGTAAACAAAAAGGATTTAAATTAACTAAGGAAAACATAATTTCATGAGCTAGCTGCCTATTTTATGCATGAGGAAACCTTGGAAAATAATATGAAACCTTGATGAGATCTAATGTAAGACTGAAGATAAAAGAAATGATAACTAAATCCTATTCTTGAAAATTGATCAAATTTTGGCCTAAGTACGGAAAACCCTAAATTCCACGAGAAACTAGAATTCTATCTTTTTGGGGCTGCATATGGGTTCTTTCCTCAAACCATGATCCCTGAAGGAAGGAGTGAGGCAAAATCTACCTATTGACAACTTTGTGATGTTCCTTTATCTCTTCTAAGATACTATTGAAGTAAAGCACAAATGGAAGCAAATTAATCAAATCTACAACTTCTTGCAATGAAATAATTCTAAAGACAATTCAACCATTAATCTATGAAATTGGCTAAGCATATAAGTACAAGAAGAGGAGCCTTTGCTACTATGGTTGGGACTTAACCCAAGAGTATCAGCCCTCTTAGTCAACTCAGTGTTGGATCAAGGAAATGCTCTTTCTCATTATCATAATGGAAAATTACATAACAATGTCTTCCACAAGTCTTGAACTCGAAAATGACTAGTTCTTTTATAGCAAAAATTCGAATCCTAATGAGGCTCTAGGCCTTCTTATTTATACAACTGAAGTCTCCAATGAATTCCTTAAATATAGGGAGGCTCGACTCCCAAACTCAAGATAAACTAACTCTTTGACTGTCACTTGCTCGGCTACCTTTTGATATCCATGACTTGGCTGCTTGTACTCCAAGCTAGTGTGATTGGTGGAGGAATATTCGAATAAGTGAGGAGTAAATGAAGGATCTACCTCCTACAATCTCTCCCCCTTGTCCCATTCGAGTTTCAACCCTTAATTAGCCAAAATTTCCATGATTTTCTCTCAAAAACCTGTAATCAATGCATATTGATCCACTAGGCATAATATCTCACTTTGACTCATCTCATTAAGCAAAATACAATCAAAATATGTAATAAGTTATGAGAAGAGTTGATGTGAATAAGCTAGGAGGTGGATTAATGTCCATATAGTTACCCAGTGATGAGGCTCTTCAATTTAATTAATGCGGGAATGATTTTTCAAAGAGCTATGGATATAAACTTTAGGGGTATTATCAACAAATCAATGGTTATATACCTTGATGATATTACTATCTACTCTAAAAAAGAAGGTAACCATTTACATAACCTTAAATAGATCTTTGAAAGGTGTCGAAAATATAATATTTCTTTGAACCCTAAGAAACCATTCTATGCTTTGACTAAGGGTAAGTTATTAGGATTCATTGTTTCCAAAAAAGGTATTACTATTGATCCTGATAGAATAAATGACATTTCTTCTATTTCCTTATCTCACCGCAAGAAGTCAATGCAATCATTTATAGGACAATTTAATTTTTTAAAACATTTTATCCCAAACGTTTCTCAAATTTTCATGCCATTACAAATTATGATTAGGAAAAACAAAACATACGAGTGGGGTACAAATGAAAGAAATGTTTTTGACTTAATTAAGCAGGCTATCATTCAAGCCCCTTCTCTATCTTCACCTAATTATTCAAAAGAATTTATTCTTTATACTTTTTCTTCTAATAATTCATATGAAGTTGTGCTAACTCAAAAGAATGATGAAGGAGAAGAAGCCCCTATTGCATTCAATAGCTCAACATTACAAGGCGTAGAATTAAAATATTCAGAAGTTGAAAAATAAGCTTTTGCAGTCTTTAAGTGAATCAAACACTTTAGACCCTTTCTGCTTGTTATATAGGATTTACGATTGTGGACAAAAGTATCTTCCCTAGGTTTGGTGGCTAACCTAGAAATACAAAGAGACAAGGAACCCAATGCTTTCCTTAAAGTAAATAGATGAAATAATGAAGCCTACTTGGAATCCATTGCAAGATTTATTCCTTCTTTAGCTTGCGTGCTCCAATTCCAAATCTGATTGCCAAAATTAGAGCCTGCATAGTTAGATAAAAAAAATCCAATAAACTATGAGATTTATGTAGTATTATCTAAATACTCTATTCAATAGATCAACATGGTATTGAAATACATGAAATAACAACATCACCTATAGGAAAACAAAGAATTATTTGCATTAATATAAATTGAAGGAGATACAACCATAAATAGATGTTGATCTTGAAGAAGATGTCCTCTAGCATGACTTGTCCTTTCCTTGTCACAATGTGTATCTCCAATCACCCTAAATGCATGAAATGAAACCTTTCACAATAGTAGCATAAGGGTAGAATCACTCTCCAAAATCTAACCCCTTGCATATGGAGGACTATAAATATATAGAGGAGTGGGGTAAGTTGGGAATTCTTATCCAATTACCAATCTAAGGTTTTAGATCCACCTTTGATGGGAGGATGGGATGAAAAGATAAGGGATGGAAACTCCAAAGTAGGGTAGGATAGGATTTGAATGTTTTATCTGAGGTAAATGGTTGTAACAAATTCTAGAAGCTTCTGGAGGAGGAGACTTCTAGAATTTCTCACTTTTTCCCGAGTTTCTAGAACCAACATAGGTGCAAAGGGGTGTAAACTATAGGTGATCAACATAGGCCACAATGGAGCAACCTATAGGGGAATGTTGTCCAACAAGAGGCCAGGAAGCATTGGTCCTAAAATTGGCTCATATAATGTAGTTTCAGGAAGAAACTTTGCGGAATGAAAGAGGCATGCATAGGGCTTTGTGCAAGATGATGACAAGGGGGATATGATGTTGATTGATCCCATTAGGAGCCCTATTGATCGGATGTGAACAAATGGCCTATAACACTGTTGAAATCAAATACAAAGGTAATTATACACTTCCCAATAGTATGATAATTTATAGTCTAGAAAGAGCTTGGAGAAAAAAGGGAAAATTTGATCAAAACTCTACATGAGTGTGAATTAGTGTTGGGATGGGGTCCCCTAGGGTCAATTTTGGGGCAAAAGCCCAAGTTTTATGTAAAGAAATGTAAAGTCTCCACAAATTGTGGTTGTAGAGCGTGTAGATAGTTAAAGAGTCAAAAAGGGTTTTACCCTTATTTATGTAAGCTAAGTCAGCTTTTTGAAGATCTACCCATGGTTCGCGGACCATGGGATTGTATAAATAGGTGTGTCTTAGAGAGTCTTACATATAGAAGATATTGAAGGATGAAGATGAATGTAATGGGTCAATAGAAGGAAGATCATAGAGGTCTTAGAAGAGGAAAAGTCTCTATAGCTGTGAGCACAAAGACCTAGAGTAGAGTATGTAGCTGAGTGCGTAGACCCTTACAACTCAGTGCGCAGGGAATTCCTGAGTCTATAAGCCAAACTAAATATTAATAAAGAAGATTATTATAGAAATTCTTGTGTTTTACCTATTTACTTATGTTATGTATGAATGCGCTTTATGTTGTGATGAATGATGGGTTTATGAAATAATGTTGTATTGATGCACGATTTTACTTGATCTATATTTTTATATGAATGCAATTGATGTTAAGGGTTTACGCAAAGATTATATCATTGTATGTTAGAGTTATTGAACACTTAAGCAGATCTAAGTAAATAAGGGGTTAAGAATAATATTGGATGCACATAAGTAGTTGATTTAACTATTCAGGGTCCGCGAAATCCAGTCATAGACCTTCACAGAGGTCTAGAGGATGATTAAGGGAAGTTACATCGATAAGCCATAAAGGCTTATCGATTTGCGTGAAGGCAGATTGAGGGAAGAAAATGACATCATGCTAATCAATGGGTGCAGAAACTTCGTTCCAGCATCACCCCATACTGCTTCTGGTGAGACTTCAATTCGTGCTCTGCGGGTTGATGCCGAAAGGGCCAGTAGTGTAGGGATTTGTTTGGTGCAACTAACTCTGAACCTGGGTCATGACCCCTAAGCCAACAAATGGTTCTGTTGTTGGGATTGGGATCTACCTAAAGATATGTGTGGTGTCACATCACTGGAATGCAACAAAGAAAGAAATAGAGAAGTGGTTGGACAGAAAGATCCATGAATTCACGGCACAAGAAAATAGAAATCTACGCATGACAAAAGAATAGTGGTTGGAAAAATATCTGTACACAGAGATACACAAAATTTTATTTTGCACCTTCCTGATCAAACTATACAAGTGGATCGCTAAATTAACAGATGGCCAAGGTAGGTGGAGGCTTGACAGTCCAATAGTGTGGACACCAGAGCTCATGCGAAGGTTGGAAGCTTCTGAAGATAATATCATGCGCATTGTTGACCACTGACTTGGTCGAGTCATTGAAGGATTTGTTACAGAGTTTGTGGTTGACCTCTCAGTTAGTTATAGTGAAGCAGAGTGATGCTTCTTCAAAGGACCATGAGGTAAGTATTTGAGATCTTTGAATACTTGGATTAAGATGCTCTTGTGTGAAAAGCAAGTTATGACACTGTCTTGATGTTTGGATCTACGCGAAGTTTATGATTCTTTAGAAATCAGGAGAGAGAAGGTCCTGAATATAGCCCATTGATAGAACCTCCTTCGAGTGACGACGAGGGAGCATTATATGCCTCACCACTAAGTGCTGTATAGTTGATAAAGTAAGATTTTCCACAAATACCTCATCTGCACAAACCACCCCCACCTTCACCTCCACAACATGCACCTTCATCCACACCACCACCACCTCCACCACTATTCAACATGTCGAATACCATGAAGCTACCCCTTTTTAAGGGCTTGGGAAGTGAGGACCCAGATTAGTTTTGGTTTGTTGCAAAGGCTATATGGATTGCACCGAATATTACAGATGACCATATAAAGAAGGCGCAGTTGGTTACTTCTCTACAAGATCATGCATTTACATGGTACATTAAGCACTACATCGATAACCGCTAGCATCATTAGCAGATAATTAGACCGCTATGAACAAAGAATTTGGTAAGCCCAAGTCTGAATTGCAATCAATAATTGGATTCAAGGAAATCATGATGAGGCCAGGTGAAACGCCATGGGAATTAGATCAAATATTGAAGTGCCATATCTGCGAAGCTAACATGAATCTCATGGATAGTTAGCACCGCGAATGGTTTGTAGTGTCACTCCTGCCCCACCTAAGGATTGCTTTATCGCAGTAAAAGATAGGGACCCAGGAAAAAGCCCTGGAAATTGCTATGAGATTAGATGAAATGCCTATTCAAGACACCGCTTTGGGAGTTTAGCAGATTCATGCGAAGTTGCAGAACCTCTACTTGGAGTTGTAGAGCTTGAAAAAGGAAAAAGCGGCTCGACCGAAGGTGCACGAAGAAGTTTGGTGCCTAAATTGTAAAGGCCAGGGGCATATAAAGATCACTACCTTGTTTTCGTGAATTATATTATATGTTGAGGGCCAATGCCCCTAAGGCAGGAGGTTATCGTAGGACCAAGTACAGGGCTCATGTTGTGGTGCGCTATTTGTCAGGTAGCTAGAAAACATATAACAGAAAATTGTCACTTGCTACAAAAATTTGTACAGACATCGCAACAGTTATTTTATAATTTCTGTAAATCGGCGAGCCACGATGAGCATAACTATTGTAGCTATGAGTTTATGATGGAAAGAATGCCCACATATTGAATGCAAATAGAAACTCGGACTCCGGATCAAGGCACTTGGGGAGTGCGCAGAGGATATCAGGGGAATGAATGAGGCTGAGGAGGAGGAGGACCTGGTAGAGGTCGAGGGAAAGCTATTTGATATAATTTTGGAATGCTAGGACACTATGCATGGGATTTTATGAGCCAGACATGCCCATCATGTCGATACTATACTTAGTTTGACCACACAATAGAAGAATTCCCTATATTGATAGCTACCATGCAAGAGAAGAAGGTGCAACCTCATCCACCTACTCAAAATTTACAGATGATGAGGGTTGAGCCTCGTGAAGAGGATCCCAATGTGAATATTGTGTTGTGAAGTAGAATTATGATTAGTGATGATAAAAGAAAACAACCTAAAGAAAGTGAATGGGTCTGCAACGCTCCATAAAAAGAAGCTGGGTTTGACCTAGAGCATGCGAAGGAAACGTTCATGGAAGCAAAGAAAAGCTTCGCTGAGGCCTCTAACTCAGGAAGTTAGGATAAGCCATTTGAAGAGGTTGATCCCTCCATGCTTACTACTTTCTTGGAGACTTGTATGAAGCTATTGCATGAAAGTAAGGCCGTGAAAAGGCTACAAGAACTAATAAATAAGCGTGTTGGTAGGGAAGGTGCTTTGGAAGGACACTGCGCATTCAGAAAACTAGGAAAATACAAGATGAGAATAGGGTATTAGATGAGGCTCACTGCGCAAATAGGAGACTATGAGATGGACCAGGTTATTTTAGATATGGGTAGATACAAACATTTTTCCTAAACAAACATGGGAAAGGATGGGGAGACCTGCGCTGCAATGGTCTCTGATTAAGTTGAGGATGGAAAACCAGCAAAATATTATCCCTATAGGGCGATTGCATGGGGTAACCGTAGATATAGAAGGTGAAAGCACGTTGGTTGATTTTGAAGTGATAGAGATTGCTGATGACAACAATCCATACCCTATGTTCCTAGGAATTGATTGGGATATTGACATGAATAGGGTAATCAATTTGAAGAAGCGAACAATGTCATTTGAAAGAAAATCACTCCGCGATGTAGTCCCATTGGATCCTGCAGAAGGACCGCGCTATACTGAACTAGTCTGCAATAATGAGGAAAGTGATGATGATTTGGACCAGATCTATGAAATAACAGCGTGAGATCAAGACTAGATTAATCCGATAACTGATGGACGAATTGCATGGGACCGTGAAATTTCCTATATATTAGATTCAGATGAAGAGTTAGAGCATTGGCAGTATAGGTTGCACAAATTATCTATGGTGTGCTGCGATATGATGATTAAGTTGCTATGTTGTGTATCATCGGAGGTTATAAATTTTCCTTATTATGATGGTCTAATTGATGTAGATAAGTTTTTGGATTCATTTGAAAGGAGGGTACCTAGGAAACATGGCTTCTAAGCACTGGATTTGGCACTGCGCGTTGCGCTTGCACAGTGGTGGGGTATGCATAAGGGCAGTTTTGAAGAATGGCGTGAGTACCGAAGAATGATGAGGTTGCGGTTTGGTCACCCAAAAGTTTGGATAACTGAGAAAAATGAGGGGATAAATTATTTGTGCAATCATTTAGAAAAGTGGACTAAGGTTTATGGAACAAAGCCACAGCCAGAGTGGGTGCATATATTCTGTCACACTTTGGACATCATTCCTATGAATTGGTACCTGGAAATAGAGCTTCACCATGGCACCACAGAGTGGAATATCTTCAAGGAAGAAATTTTGGTGACATTCAACTTTGAGGATGGGTTCGAAAGCATTGATGAGGCATTACAGGAGGTTAAGGCAACGATCTTTCGAATCCCACAAGATTCCTTCGAATTGATTCAACCAGATTGGAGCACCCAGCTGCGCCATGCGCTGGAATGCTATAATGTTACTACTAAAGGAGATGATGAGGATCCAATGAATATTAACATTCTAGAAATAGAAGGCCACCGTGAGGTAGAGGGACCGCAAATAGCGAATCTAGACATCACCACACCACTAAAAACTAGGCAAGTAAACATTGGCATAGAGGTGGAGCCGAAGTTTGTGAAGATTGGAGATTACTGGGATGATGCCACAGTAGACAAAGTCACTGAGTTGCTTCGCGTATATCAGGATTTGTTACCTACAAAATTTTTAGACCTGAAAGGTGTCACAAGAGACTTGGGTGTAGTGAAAATTATCTTGAAGCCAGATAGGAAGTTGATTAAGAAGAGGCCATATCACCTTAATCCCAAGTATAAAGAAAAGGTCCACTTGGAGTTGGACAAGATGCTTGAAGCAGGATTTATTGGACTAATGGAGGAGTTTGACTTGGTGAGTCCAATGGTAGTTCAGGAAAAGAAGTAGAAGGATGAAATAAGGATTTACGGACATCTCAGAAAGCTTAAATATGCCTATGTCAATGATCCCTTTCTGACACTGTTTACTGATGAGATACTGGATAATGTTGGATGGCAGGACACTTACTCATTCATTGATGGGTTCTCTAGATACCATTAGATTAAGATTGCACTAGAAGACAGGAGTAAGACCACCTTCACGATAGAGTGGGGATGTTTTCAGTATACATTGATGTCTTTTGGACTTAAGAATGCACCGACAATCTTCTTGCATGTAGTCATCACGACATTCAAGGAATTCATTCACAAATTCTTGGAAGTATATTTCGATGACTAGACAATATTTGGCCTTGTATAGTGCCATGTAGCCAGTTTGTGCTTAATGTTGGATACATGTCGAAGGTATCAGATCACACTAAACCTGAAGAAATTCTTGTTCTGCATCGCTTTCAAAATTTTGCTGGGTCATGTGGTGTGCAAGCAAGGATTAATGGTGGACCCTACTAAGATCATTGTCATAATTAATTTGGAGGCTCCAAGAAGTGTCAAACAACTGTGCACAACACTGGTTCATACTGGATACTATCAAAAGTTCATCAAGAGTTATGCTTAGATTACCGCACCTATGGAAAAGTTACTAAAGAAGGACGCTACATTCTATTGGAATAAAGAATGTCAGTGCAGTCTTGATGTAGTGAAGGAAAAGATGGTCATCGCACCTATCCTGGTATTCTTGGATTGGAAGAAGGAATTCCACGTGCATGTTGATGCCTCGTGTATTGTGCTAGGAGTAGTGCTAACGTAGGCCGGTTAAGGGGAGATGGATCACCCTAGAGCATTTGCAAGTAGGAAGCTATCAAAAGATGAAAAGAATTATTCAACAATAAAGCACGAAGGGTTGGGTATGGTGTATGCACTCCAGAAATTCAAACATTACCTACTAGGTGGACATTTCAAGATGTACACAGACCATTCTACTTTGAAATATCTAGTCAATTAGCCTGTGTTGGGGGGGGGAATATGCATATGGTTGATGTTGTTTCAAGAATATGATTTTAAAGTAATTGTGAAGCCAGGAAGATTGAACGCGGGACCAAACCATCTGTTGCACATTGAAATAGGAGAGGAGCCTACCAATTTGGAGGAAGGGCTACCTGATGTGCAACTCTTCACGGTGCACATAGCAGAAAATCACTTTGTGGATATTATCCACTTATTGACTATAGGGATGGCTCTAGAGGGATATACCAGTCAACAGAAGAAAGACTTGGTGGTGCGTGCAGAAAAAATTTCGATCATTGTGGGTCATTTGTATAAGATGGGATCAGATGAAACACTTCGACGTTATGTGCATGATTTTGAGCGAAATAGTATCCTCACTAAAGATCATGGAGGTGCTGTGGGAGAGTATTATGCAGGAAGATCAACAGTGCAAAAGACTTTACACACTAGGTTGTGGTGGCCGATGCTACATAAAGACTCTAAAGCATATTGTAGGGCATGCGATGCATGTCAGAGAATAAGCAGGCCATCGTGGAGGGATGAGCTGCCTATGAATCTATAGGTGTCATTGCAGCCATTTGAGAAATGGGCAATTGACTTTGTAGGACCAATTCAACCCCCAGGCAAGAAGACGGGTGCGATGTATATCATCACTGCGACCGAATATTTGACCAGATGGGCAGAGGCACAACCTATGAAAGACTATACAGGTGCAACAACAACAAAGTTTTTGTTTCAATACGTGTTAACGAGGTTTTATTGCCCGAAGGTTTTGATGAGTGATGACGGTACACATTTTCTTAATGAAACGATCAGCGTGTTGACAAAAGAGTTCCAAGTTTACCATCAGAAGAGTATGCCATATCATCCTCAGGCCAATGGAATGGTTGAAGGTTTTGATAAGATATTGGAGAATGCACTGAAAAAGGTTTGCAATGCATAGTGGAATGATTGGGACATGAACATATCGACAGTGTTATGGGCTTACAAAACTACTTGTAAAAAGCTTACTAGTCAGACACCTTTTAGGTTGGTTTATGGCATAGAAGTTGTGATGCCTATGGAGTACATTGTGCCTAGTCTACACAAGTAGCTTTCACAGGAATGGAAGACTGTGGAGCCTTAAACCAATGGTTCATACAACTAATGGAGCTTGAGGAAGATATATTTCTAACTGGATTCCATCAGCAAGTTCAGAAGGAATGTGAAAAATATTGGCACGATCGGCACATCAAAATATGCACCTTCAAGGTAAATTATTTAGTTTTATTATATGACAGTAAGTTTGCTAAGTTTCTAGGGAAGTTTCATATGCACTGGCTGGGACCATATGTCATCAAAGAAATTACAGATGGTGGAGAAGTTCAGCTCATGAAGTTGAATGGAAATCCATTTCCGAGAAGGGTAAATGGAAGTCAATTGAAGCCATACATAAGGGATATGGGCCAATGACTACATAACGGTAGTACAATCTTAGTGCTCTAGGCAGCTGCAAGGGAGCGCGGGATTGTAAAATACACTACCCGCTTGATGAAACTATGCGACAAAGGGGCTGCACGAAAATGGGTCATGTCATAGCATCGCGCGAAGGGAGCTATGCTCTGAAGGGAGAAATCACGCAACACAACCAACAAATGGTTGTTACAGTCACTATTGGTGATTTGACTACCAACAGTTAAGAATAGCGGGGGGGTGGCATTTAAGGAATTTAAGGTTGAAATATTTCGATATCTGCTGCCAATTAGCATTTATGGATGAATTTTTAGGGGAACGGTAGAATTTGAACTCGAATTCGCTTCTAAATTATGCGTGGATGTCGAGAAGAAAACACTTTGCATCCTTAGAGTTTTAATTGACTTGTGCTGTCAATTGCATATGAATCACTTGTATTGGGAGGATTTAGTCATGAGCCCTGCATTTTCCAAGTTATTAGAGGTAAATCAGACATTCATCCTGGAAAAGATGCTAGGGCCAAGCCTCGTGGAAACTATGAGTGCTGGTGGAGATGTCACTTCTGGGGGAGCGGTTTTAGAAGTTGTGAGTGTGGAGGCTCTAGCTTCTATGCCTATGGCACCGAGGTCACCTAGGTTGAAACCTACACCAGTGCAGGATGTCCCCAATCCCAAGAAAGACAAGAAGAAGAAGCCCATGCCAGTGCATGAGTCACTGAGGAAGCATGCTGCTACCCAGGCCTAGAAGAAGGAAAAACAACCGGCGAAGGACAAGGGGAAAGTGGTATATTTGGAGGCTGAAGAAGGCACGGAGGATATCGATGCCAAGGGTGTGGAGCCTATCTCCAAACTGCTGGATTATATTCCTCTACATAAGGGAAAAGTGAAGGTCCCTAAGGACCCAGATGTAGGAAAATTCCTCCTCAATACACCATTGATACCAGAGGGAATCACTTTTTAAGGACCACGCTTGGCGTGGATTCCCCATCTAAATATGGAAGACTGGGATTTGGTGGACCATGATAGGTTCCCCCACCTTGTAACCAGAATTATATGTTGTGGGATTAACTCCCCTAGGGTCTTGG
The DNA here is from genome assembly GCA_000404065.3 of Pinus taeda. Lineage (NCBI taxonomy): Eukaryota > Viridiplantae > Streptophyta > Pinopsida > Pinales > Pinaceae > Pinus > Pinus taeda. Next base: position 8,909 of record APFE030082641.1, on the reverse strand, counting down.
GTGAATTCCCTAGCAGACTGAAGGTTATCTATGCAAAGAAACACACATTCCATGCAATCATAATGCTACTATAAGCAAACTCTACGATAGGGGGCATACCTGAGGTCCTACGTTTGAGAAGAGCCTCCCAGGGTCCAAACCATTCTTGGAGTTCCTTTTCTCCTTTGACCTACAAAATAAACAATTCAAGAAAGTGCAACAGTATATAGACTAAACGTCATAAAGAAACCATCTTCATATTATAAGGAAAGGTAGTTAGTTATGCAATTAAACAACCGATCACATATGAATCATAACATGAATATCAAAACATGAAGAAGATTTATATTAGGAACAAAGACACATGTTTCTTTTATTATAGACAAAGAAAGTACAGAAAAGGAACAATTTCACCTGAGTCATCCTTTCAGAGGCTCCAAGTGGAATCGTCTCCCGGATTCGTCTAGTATCAAGCCTTTAACAAACTCCTTCCATGACTTACTCCATGATCTCTCAAGTAGTATGAAATCATCAACACACACAAGGAAACAAGATTTTCCTGTAGAATGGGAAAGTGCGGAAGGCACAAGGATCTTCAGACCTGGTCAGATAAATCTCAACATAACAATATTTCTCTCTCCTCTCTCCTCCCATTGGCCTTCCCATAGAAGCCTTTTTATACTTCTCCCAAAGTAGTTTTTTAGTTGGGAATTTGTTGGGAACAGTTGGGCCACGGGCAATAATAAGTGATCAACAAGTAAAACCCGTGATCTCCTCCCGAAATTAAGGAGATTTATTTTTTTTAAGTGTTTTTATACATATACATGGGTTGGGTATACACAGACCCGCGTATACACGCGTTTAGCTCAGGGCAATGTTGCATATAGGGAAAAAATACAGCTTTTTTAGATTTGGGACCAGGTCTGGCAGGAGGGGTTGCCCTAGGCCATGAGTGTAGCTTCACAAACCTCAAGAGTGAGATTTGGAGCTATAACAGATGCCCCCTAATATATGAGGTCAGAAGCGGTACATGATGGCCGAAATGTATTAAGCAAGTTCATGGAAAGGAAATCTATCGAAGACTGAGAAGGACTGCACCAGAATTCAGCCTGCCAAGCCACAAAAGGAGATCAGAAATAAACACTGTCTAAGGCGGCATACCCATGCTCAGAGAAAATACAGCATGTCTGCATATCAAGTACAAGCGGATCCACCAAGTATACAAGTATAAATGACTAGAAAATACATAATGGATCATCTAATCACGATCGAAGAAGTACATGTCTGAAAGTCACATATAAGAATGTCAATGATGCTGAAAGATGAAGCGGATCACTAATATCAAAGACTGATCCCAAAAAGTACCAAATGAACATGATGGAATAAGATGGTACTACACTGTAAACTCAGGTGCCAGCATATAAAATGTCACCATGAATGACTGCAACATATAAGGTGAAGTGGTACCTACTAGTAGCAACAGGAGCAACTGTCAAGTGAACGAACGAATGCTGATACAACCTGAGGTCTTCACCGACCACCATGGTACATTTCTATAGCATGGGAATAAATGATCTGAATTCGACCATGTGAGAAATCATTTGATTACTGGTCATTGATGTATATCGTTAACAAACGCGAGACTACTCACCGATAATGATAATGAGTGTCAAGGTACCCAGTACAATCCAACAAGTGTGAATAGATGAGCTGGAGTCCAACACCTGTAAGAATCTATCGATCAGGAGACAATGATGGTTTCCCACTGTTGATAGCGAAGGATCTGCCACTAATGACTACAAACCCCAAGGTACTGCCAAATGGACTCTAGATCTTTGCCCCAGAGCAATAAGTCGAAGTCGATAGGGAGAGATCCGCTAGAAGGAAGGCATTAAGGCATCCTCCATCAATCTAGCGCGAGTGTAACCTGTAGGCCAATAATGTGGAAGGAATTGGACGAAAAAGATGTAGTAACCCAACCAAAGTACGTTTCTGGCGTACACAAGATGTGGCTAGTGCATGACAGAAATCCTCTGAACCAACTAATAATGAAACCTAACCCAGAGGCAAGGTATCCACCAATAGGGTCAAATGGAAACTAAGGTACTGCACAAATCCCAATGTGTGATAATGTAAGCTGATGTCGAACACAAGGGAAACCACTCAGTCAAAGACCCATGATA
>APFE030082625.1:8063-66990 GCA_000404065.3 Pinus taeda | reverse complement strand
ACCGGCCGGTTTTGTCCTAAACCGGCCGGTTTTCACCGGTTAGGGCCAAAAACTGGCAAAATGGGCTTCCCAACCGGGATTTTAGGCCGGTTCTGACCGGTGGCCTTGCTATCCGGCCGGTCAGACCGGTAACCGGTTTTTGTGGCCGGTTTTAAAAACACTGAATATAACACAACCCAACGCGTCAAACAGGACAGAATCTTCCTCTAGAGATCATTCATATGACACCAACAGGATGTTCATTAAACTGAGCCAAACATGGTCAAACCTTGACCAAATACATCTCCCAGAACTCTGATGTCTTCTTGCTGCACTAACTAACACTGCTTCATGAGATAGGGCATCAACCTTCAATCCTCATTCTCCACACAGTCAATAAAGCAGGCCTTCTACGGTTGCGGTGTACCAAGGAGAGACTTCACCACTGCCACACTGTCAGAGTCTAGTTTGGAAACCCTTAGAATAGCCTTTGTTGCTGGCTATGGCCTGCGGCCTAACCCAGCAGCGAGTTAGGCCTACGGTCCTTTATCAACCAGTGTCCAAACACCATCAATGCAGTAATATTTTATCCTATAAGAACTTGACTTTGTTGTCAGCACTTTCTAGCACCCAATTGTATACATACGCTGATCTATAGGGCAGATCTCTTCAACGCATTACTTTACTTTATGATTGTGGCTTACCAACCTCGCAAATAGTTCTTAGCATGCCTAAGAACAACCTCTATCAATGCACTATCACCTGCAGCAACCCGAAATTCTCATTCTTCTTTCACGTTGTCAACAGGCTTCTTCTTGCTGTGTTAGGGCTCCCTTTGTTGCAGCTAGGGTCTCCTTTAGTTGTGGCTAGGGCTCCTCCTCTTGCTGCAGCTAATGCTCCTTTTGTTGCGGCTTGGGGTCTCTCCTTTAACTGCGTATTAGGAATCCTTAGATCTGTGGCTAGGCCTTCTTAGATATATGGCTAGGCCTTCTTAGATTTATGGCTAGGCCTTCTTAGATCTGTGGCTAGATCTCCTTCATGACTGCGACTTAGGGCTCTCTTACATTTGCGGCTTAGGGCTCTCTTAGATCTGCGGCTAGAACTCCTTCATGACTGTGGCTAGGGCTCTCTTAGATGACTCTTTCCACTACGTCCTCCTTGAGAGAAGACAAACCCAAACAAGTGGAGAGAGATCATGAGATGTTGTGTGCCTCAAATGACTTGAGGTCTCCTCTATTTAAATGCAACGTTGAGGTTGAGTTGGGGGTAATTTGCTTGCTAGCCGACCTTGACAAATGACGAATAAATTCATATCTCCATAAATACATGTCGGATCGGATGATCTTTAGATCAATCCTATACCTCTCGGAGAGAGGAATCCAAGACAACTGCCATAAATAAGGTGACCCATATGGAGTTTGGCCCTAGTTGCCAATTTTAACACTCCCTCTCAACTAGGGAGAACTCCATCTGCTAATTCATCTGTCAGTCAGTATTATCTTTGCCATCAATGCACTGCTCTGCTCTGTTGAACTATGAAGAAGAAGAAGTGATCGAGAATGTATCATACCATTCTCTACTGACTTGAAGTCAATCCCATATAAAGAGAGTGTCTCATACCACTCTTACTGACCCAAAGTCAGTTCCAATTTATCCCATATCAATATAGGTCATCCTAGCATAGGGAGTACAATAGTACACGATGCATCCATCGGTACTACTATGGCCCCTATCCTCAATTTATACTCATTGGCCAAATGAGAGGTACTTCCCATGAGTCCCAGACTGCATGCATAGGATATCTCGGCAGGAGAAGGATGAACCACTCATCCTGCCTACATATTGCCATGGGGTATCCCAAGGGAAGGCTGAACCACTCACCCTGTACACAACAAATCACTAAGGGAAGGTTGGACCACTCACCCTATGATTGTGTCTCAGCAGGAGAAGGATGAATCACTCATCCTGCCTACATAGCAAACCACTAGGGGAAGGCTCAACCACTCACCCTATGGTTGCTCATTGCTCCAAGAAGTACCCCAAGCCCCCCGAAGCTCCCAGAGCTCAAAGTCCAACTCATACAGGACCCTTAGGAGAGGGTCTCTTCACGACTCCTAGTTGTTCTTGAAAAGTCAAGAATTTGACCTTTCCCAGGGGCTTCATCAAAATATCGGTGACTTGCTCATCAGTCCCAATGTGATGGAGCCTTATTGCTCCTCGTTGTACCATATCCCAAATTAAGCGATACCTGATGTCTATATGCTTGGAGCGATCATGAAACACAAGATTCTCTGATAATCGGATCCCACTCTGGTTGTCGCAGAGGATCATGGTGGTATCTAGCACATGTCCAAACAGCTCACTGAAGAGCTTCCTCAACTAGACAGCTTCACAAAAGGTCATACTCGCAACTATGTATTCAGCCTCAATGGTGCTCAAAGCAAACGACTTCTGCTTCCTACTCATCCAGGATATCGAAGCAGAACCCAAAGAGAAACAGCACCTAGAAGTGCTCTTGCAATCCACCACACTGCCTGCCCAATCAGCATCAGAATAACCATGTAGCCTCACATCTCCTGCAGTGTATCTCAATCCATGAGTGATTGTGCCCCGAAGATATCTCAGAAGATTCTTGGCACCAATCCAATGTGAGTGATGAGGCTCAACCATATATTGGCTCAACTTGTTAACTAAAAAACATAATATCCAAACGAGAGTTCACCAAGAACATCACTGCTCCTATGAGTTGATGAGACTCAGAAGCATTTCCCAATTCGAGTCCGGCAGCACTATCGCATAACTTCTTGAAGTTAAGCTCCATCAGGGTAGTCACAGGCTTACAGTCCACCATCTCAAATCTTTTCAATATCTTCACAACATATTTTCCTTGAGATAAGAAAATTTATCCTGGCTTTAGCCAGACCTCCAACCCTAGTAAGTAGTGCATCAATCCTAGGTCCTTCATTTCAAATTCGGAATCCAACTCCCTCTTACGTTTGTAAATGAGAGGGTTTGTACCTATCAGAAAGAGGTCGTCTACATAAAGTACTAGTATGAGTGATCTATCATCTTCAACCTTAAAGTAGAGGTTCAGAACGACTTCACTTCTAGTGAATCCCAGCTTCATCAAATAGTTATCTATCCTCTCATACCAAGCCCAGGGTGCTTGCTTCAACCCATAGAGAGCTTTCTTCAACCTGCATACATGAGATTCCCGGTCATGAACCTCAAACCCCTCGGGTTGTTCCACATAGTCTTTGAAGTGACGGAACCAGGTGTATACTTCATCCTTCCAAGAGCTTACGTGCATCATACCAGATATGTCGGAGTAGACCAACTGCAATATATTTGTGGTTTTGCTATTACTTGAGGGGCATGGTCCCCTTGTAAGTTTTCCTTCAGCACATACACCTTCATGCTCTACTTTGAACTCAGACATCCCTGTCACCATCTATCTCACATTAGGTAGGGCCTTACAATGAATATGGGTAAACCTCCGACGCCATAGTTCAGATTGTAGAGATGTGTCGCAAGACATGGCCCCAATGGACTTCCTGCAACTTGATACAAAGTGCCAAACCCTGAACCCAAGAGTAAAAGCATCTTTAAAATTTCTTTTCCAAACACGTACCTTTCCATCGATGAATGCCACCTTGTAACCTTCGTCTTCCATTGCCGAAATTGACACCAGGTTCTTGAGATCGGGTACATATAGAACTTCTTGTAAATGAATCGTGTTACCCTGATTCAATTGAAGGGTAACATTCCCTACACCCTTTACGGGTTAGGTGGCATTGTCTCCAAGAATAATCTCCAAGTTTGTTTCCTTCTCTATCAAATTAGAGAGAGCTTCCTTGTATCTAGTGAAGTGCCTTCAAGCACCACTATCAATAAGACAATTCCCCAAAAGTGTCTGGAGGAGAGGTAGTGGAGAGGGCCGATATAAGTTAATATTCCTTTTGCTTATTGTTAACAACATTTGATTCTTCATACCTAGAGTTCCTTGCTTTCTTGGAGGGTCGACCATTTCCTTGATGTCCTACATTCCTTTTTCCTTTGCCATTGTACCTATCATTCCTTCGATCATTGTTGTTGAAGTTGCCTCTGGAATGATTGTGATCATCATCATGTGATGTGTCCCTTCTATTTGGACACTCCCTCGCATAGTGGCCAAACTTATTGCAAACAAAGCACCTGCCCTTCCTTCCACCCTTAGATCCGGGCCTTCCATTGAAGTGACCTGTAGACCCTGCATTATTTCTCCTTTTGGCATGAGCGGAGAAACCAGTGGGGTTGCCTCTATTAGAAGGCATTCTTGCTCCACCATTCTTGTTTCTTCCTGAATGCATCTTGACATCAATTCTTCAAATCCCGGAATTCGATCATTATTGAGAATATTGGTTCTAAATATATACGACTTGGGTGGGAGCCCTCCAAGGGTAATGATAGTAAGTTCTCTGTCAAGAATGACTTCTCCAATCGATAGAAGATCATTCTTGATCTCAGTGATCCTTAAGAAGTAGGATTGAATATCCTCGTCCTCGCCCTTCTTAATATCCTTCAACCTATTTTTGAGAAATAAAATTTGATTTGCATCACTAACCTTGAACATGTTTACCAATTTGTCATAGATCTCCTTGGAGGTGTTTAGATCGGAGATGTAAGCCACCAAACGCCTGTCAATGGAATCTATGATAATCTTCTTCGCTTTGAATTCAACCTTGTTGTACTTGTTCTTTATAGCAGTCGGTGCATTTGATGGAGGTTTAGGGATTTTACCCTTCACATAATCCAACCCTTCTTGTTCTTCCAATGTCAAATCAAGATACAGCTTCCATCCATGATAGTAAGACTTTTCATAGAGCTTGTCTTCAGCCGGGAAGTGGGATGAGAAACCCATTGAGCCTTTTGTCCTTTCCAACTGTCTTCGGTGATTGCTCTTTCACTCTTGCTTGGGCTTTGTCTTCACCTCAACTCTAATACCATGTTAATTTTTGGTATGTTCTATGCTCAAGAGCAATTTACTTCAATTTTCTTATTAGCCCAATATCAATATCCAGATTAGCAATCACATCAGCATGATAGTAAAATGCAGATAGAACATAAACGGTAGAAGATAAGCCAAGACAAGAGGACAAAAGATGTGGCACCAGCCAGTGACAAACCCCAATGTGGGGAAACCCTTGATCAATTCTTCTTATATTCTTCAATAGTTCAGCAGAGAGAGAGATAGTACAAATATACAAAACTGATATTTTATGGCAGCAGTAGTAAAGTCTTGATCAGAGAAGTCAATGCTGGTCAAACAGGACAGAATCTTCCTCTAAAGATCATTCATATGGCACCAACAGGATGTTCAGTAAACTGAGCCAAACATGGGCAAACCTTGACCCAATACATCTCCCAGAACTCTAATGTCTTCTTGCTGCACTAGCTAACACTACTTCATGAGATAGGGCATCAACCTTCAGTCCTCATTCTCCACACAGTCAATAAAGCAGGCCTTCTAAGGCTGCGATGTACCAAGGAGAGACTCCACCACTGCCACGTTGTCCAAGTCTGGTTTGGCAACCCTTAGAACAGCCTTTGCTCCAACAGCAAGTTAGCCCTACGGTCCTTCATCACCCAGTGTCCAAACACCATCAATGTAGCAATATTTTATCCTATAAGAACTTGACTTTGTTGTCAGCACTTTCTAGCACCCAACTGTATACATAGGCTGATCTATAGGGCAGATCTCTTCAATACATTACTTTACTTTATGATTGTGGCTTACCAACTTTGCAAACAGTCCTTAGCATGCCTAGGAGCAGCCTCTATCACTACGCTGTCACCTACAGCAACCCAAAATTCTCCTGCTTCTTTCACATTGTCAACAAGTTTCTTCTTGTTGCGTTAGGGCTCCCTTTGTTGCAGCTAGGGTCTCCTTTAGCTACGTGTAGGGCTCCTCCTCTTGCTGCGGCTAGTGCTCCTTTTGCGGCGGCTTAGGGTCTCTCCTTTAACTGCGTATTAGGGCTCCTTAGATTTGCGGCTAGGGCTTCTTAGATCTACAGCTAGATCTCCCTCATGACTGCGGCTTAGGGCTCTCTTATATCTACAACTAGATCTCCTTCATGACTGCGACTAGGGCTCTCTTAGATGACTCTTTCCACTACGTCCTCCTTGAGAGAAGACAAACCCAAACAAGTGGAGAGAGATCATGAGATGTTGTGTGCCTCAAATGATTTGAGGTCTCCTCTATTATACGTAGATCTAAGAAGCCCGATCTGGGGGGTAATTTGCTTGCTGGCCGACCTTGACAAATTACAAATAAATTCATATCTCCATAAATACATGTCGGAATCGGATGATCTTTATATCAATCCTACACTTCGGAGAGAGGAATCCAAGAAAAATATCAGCTGCCATAAATAAGGTGACCCACATGGAGTTTGGCCCTAGTTGCCAATTTTAACAAATACTCATCTGGAATAAGCATACAACATCTTGGTTCAAAGGCAGCAATACCTGTGAAAGCATCTCATGACTTTGACATCATGGAAAGTCTTTGCTTTTGAAGATTATGACATCCTAGAACAAGCCTTGCAGCAGCCTCTATGTTCATGAAGGATGGAGGTACGTAATTGTGAGGTATGTATAGTATATTCTTTTGTTAAGAATCTAACATATTTTGAGGATTGAATTGGTTCTAGGGTGTGTAGTTTCCATTGCTTTAATATATAGGTTTGTAAAATGGTATAAGAGAAACCCAAACCATATGGAAACCCTAACCCTAACTTGCTTGTTCCCTCATAGAAACCCTAACCCTTGATTTTTAGGGTTTGTAGGTGATCTAGGGTGTATAGTAAACCCGCGAGATGATTGATGAGGATGATAATTTGATTTTTACTAGATCTAGGGTTTGTACTTGGAAACCCTGGGACTCCATCCTCCTTTGTTTCATGGAAACCCTAGATTGTCAAATTGACATCATGCTTTTGGTATCATATATTTTGCTTGGTTGTATTTGTCAATAAGTATTGCAGGTATAAAGATTATGGCTAAATTCATAGGGAGCACTTCAAGAATATCCTATAAGGTTTGTAAAAGGAGAAACTCAAGGTATGTCTAAAAACAATAAGATTTTGTAGCTAAACTTCTTCATTAAAAGATATGATCATTTTGAAATTTGTCTTGTATTACCTTCTTATGTTTAGGGTTTTGAACCATAAGGATTCTTGTTAGGGTGATTAATCATTATATTAAATCTACCCTTATCATACTATCTCTTGTTTGATCATTTTTGGTGAAACCCTAACTTTTAGGGTTCCCTATAAATCTCTAGCCTCTTGAAGCTTAGGGCATGCTGACAATGAAACGCTTAGTCTGCTTAAGGTTTGTTGATAAAGTCTAGAAATAAAATTCTACTCTTGATGTTTATGGTTTTCAATGTTATAAAACCCTAGCCTTTTAGGGTTTGTCAATGATATCTAAGTTAAATGATAAAACCCTAGATTTTTGGTTTGGGTGAATTTGGGTTTATAACAAAACCCTTGAAATGAAAACCTGGGTGTATGAGCTTCCGCGTGATTGAAATCCTAGTCTAATCAAATTATTGTATATCTAACCTTTGAAGTTAGATATGTGTATCTGGGGAAACCCTAGTAAGAGATTGTTATAAGATTGATATGAAATGTTAACTTGATTGTTGATATACATGATTTAGTTTTATTGATGAAATCTAGGGTTTGTAACAAAACCCTAGTAAAGCTTGACATTGAAACCCAAGATGTAAAAATGTTGTGATTGGATTGTTATCATGATTTAGTTGCTAATATCTAAGGCTCTAGGTCTCAATGATGGAGTCTAGGGTTTGTAACAAAAACCCTAGCAAGTCGTTGAAGTCCGGAACATAAAAGATGTAACCCTTGCTGACTATGAACCTGACTAGGTTTAGGTATTTGATGTCTAAAGCTTGATTATTTTGATGCTTCCATTGTAAATGACATGATTTTGATATAGTTGACTTCATGTTTCTGTATAATTGTACTTGGTTGTACTTGATGTTAAATATTTGCGGGTCCATAATCTTCAAGATGTTGAAGATGTTCATAATTAAAGATGAACAAGCATGATGGAACAAGGGATTTGTAAGAAAAATGATGACATTAAAATGAATAGATGACCTTGTTGCCATAGAAAGGATGATGTTCCTAAAGGAATGAAGCTTTGAAAGATCGAAGAAAGAGTCAGTGTGGCTGAAAAAATAAAAATTGTTGATGAACTTATTCACGAGTTGAGGGGGAGCTTGGTTGAAAAGTTAATATCTTCGAATTAATAACTTGATATAAAGATCATAAGAATGATTGAGATCAGAGAATAGCTAAAGCACTACAGACAAGTTGTTCATGATTATTGAAGTTGCAAAAAAAAACTTGGTTATGTTGAAAAGTGTCCAGGTTGAGTTTGTTGCTGCTAGAAAATTCAAGAAGGAAGCTTCCGACGATATGTATTTGGATAATATGATGATGATTTAAATAGCATCAGAATAACTAAAGACCTTGAAGGTTTGTGATAAACATAAATGTGTGTGTGTATATATATATAGATAGATAGATATTGAATGTTTATTATTGATTGGGGTTGTGATTGCGTGGGATCTCTCCATGATAAGGTTGAACATTTGAAGCATGCTTCGATTGGTGGATATATCTGGTTTAGTTTATAAGGAGAAATGAAGCATCACGGAGAGACAAGATGCTTGGGAGGACATATGGTCGACCTGTGATGATGTCTAGATCCCAAAGTAGGGAGGGTAGCATTGGTCATGGAGCTCTGAGCTTGGCTACGCACCTAGATCCCTAGGTTGGTGTTAAATCTAAAGCCTAATGGTCCCTAGAGAGGCTAAAGCTTGGAACACACCTTAGTCCCACCCGATTAAATAACCTAGTTAGGTATTTAATCTGTATCACTGTGTTTGCTATGATTCTTCATAGAGTATATCATTTTGAGATCTTCCATGTACCTCTGTATATATGTAATTATGAATACCTCCCTAGTTAAGAGGGAGTGTTGAAGAATGTAACTAGTGTCGGTCTTCATAATTGTATTTGTCAAAAGAAAACTTATTGTAAAAGAAAAATATTATTGAAGCATGGGTTTCATGCTCTTTCATTTATTTTCTACGTCATAGCCTCCATTGAAGGCTTCTAGTTTTGTCAAGAGTCAAAAGAGTCATTGTCGCATTTATTAGACCCTTCTTGGGCTTTTGTATCATGTAAAGAAATTTATTTTTGAGTCAAAGTAGTGATTTTGTCCCTCCTCGCCAAATCAACCCTATCATGGAAAAGTTGGCCCTATTGGGGGCAATTCGACCTCATGGAAGCAATATAAATAGAGGGAGATCAATTCACTTGGAAGCACACTCACACAAGTTCAATTTACATAGAGAAAGAGGACAAAAAGGAGAATGAAGTGTAGGAGAAGAAGACTTAATCCAAGAAAGAAGAAAAATCGAAGTTTTTGGGCATCTCTCTCACATGCACGAAGTCTATTAGGGTTTCTGGACTGAAGCTAGGGGGCCGAAATTTATGAATTAGTTGCAAGGCCGAAATTCTAAAGCTGGGGGCCGAAATTCTGGATTAAAGTTGCATTTGAAGAGCTAACACTTGGAAAGTTTGGCAGAGGTCATCTACTTGAAGGAAGGGCTGAGTCGATGATTGGAGGAGGTCTTTGTCTAGGTCTAAAGGGTCTTGGATTGTCTCGTCTTGATTTGAATCTACTAGTGGAAGAGTTAGATTGGGTTTTCCCCTAAATAGGGGTTTTGCCCTGGCTGAGTGCCTACATCTTGTGTCTCTTGTTTTTGTGATCTTCATATACATTTAATTTGGTAATTGCTTGATGAAAGACAACATGATAAAGAAGTAAAAGAAGCCAACATAAATCACAAGTAATTATCAAGAAAAGAGGAATCAAACCCTAATACCCACATGCATTAATTTCTCAACACAATGGACCCTATGGCTAAATCTAGAGGGCTTAGTAAGTCCTGGAGAGGCTCAAATAGGTTTCCAAACACATACCTTTAAATTACAAATTGCTCTTATAAACTAAGGTTTCTAGCAGCAATTCCAACATGCAAATATTATAATAACAATAACAAAAATAGCCTAAAATTGATAATAGACAAGTGGAAACAAAAATTGTTTAATTAATGAATGAAGGAATAGATTATGGTAATTTCAATGGCTGAAAACACATAAAACAACAATAAAAACCCTAGACATTAGCCATCATTAATGGCTGGAAATGCATGAAAAATGACATTTATGCTTTTCCAATTTATTACATGCAAAGCCTAACCCTAGGACTATAAGGTCCAAGGTAATTTATGCTATTAGATATAGATTTTTTCGTAACCTAACCCTAAATTTGTTGAATAAAGTAACTAGGTTTGGTATTCATATTTATATTTGAGTCGAAGAATGAAAAAGAAATTTTCATTATTATTACAATGACTTATTAAAGCATGGCTTTCATGCTTGGGGCATCATTTTATAGGTCAAAGTCCCCATTGTGGACTTCTAGGTTTTATACTGAATCATTAGTCATTTTCCATTTGATGAGCCACTTCTTGGGCTTTTGTATCATGTAAAAAGAATTATTATTGAGTCCAAAATGTATTTTGTCGCCTCCACACCAAGTCAGCCCTAACCTGATGAAAAAGGCCTACAAGAGGACAATTTGACCCACAAAAGAGGCTATAAATACAAGAGCAGTTCAATCTATTTGCACACAAACTCAAGAAGTTCAATACACATCAAGGAAGTGCAGAAAAAGTGCAAAGTTCAAGAGGAAGAAGGAAGAAGTACAAGTCGAAGTTTTCGGGCTATCTCTCTCTCTTTTATTAGAAGTTACTGGGCTATTTGCTAGATCAAAGTTCTACTGCTGGGTGGGTCGAAATTCTGAAAGTGTTGGGTCGAAGATTCTGCTTCTAGGTGTTGAAAAATGTAACTAGGTTCGGTCTTCATAAATGTATTTGAGTCATTATGTAACGTACTTGTCAAAAGAATGAGAAAGAAAATTTTTATTAATAATACAATGACTTATTAAAGCATGGGTTTCATGCTTGTGTCATCTATTATTAGTCAAAGTTGACATTGAGGACCCCTAGGATTTATATTGAGTCATTAGAGTCATTGTGCATTTTATGAGACCCTTCTTGGGCTTTTGAATCATGTAAAAAGATTTATTATTGGGTCAAATTAGGTATTTGACACCTCCCCACCAAGTCGACCTCAAACAGGGCAATTCAACCTCACCTCAAGCCTATATATTATCTACTACTTATTATCTCATAAATAAGTTATTCACAATGTTCTTACAACAAATATTGAAATATATTCTACTACAGCCTTCACAATTAAAATATTGCAGAAATTAAATGTAAAGAAAAACACTGGCACTAATATAATCACAATGACACAGTTATTTTTGGACAATCGTCCCCAGAAAAACCCAATGTGGGAAAACCGGAGCAGCAGATGAGGGTTTCTTTATTATTCTTCAACGAAATCTCATGTACAAGTTACAACCAGCAAAACAGAAGTGAGAAAATTTACAGACGCTTCTTGACAAATCTCTGATCTAGGAGAAGTACTCCTCTTCCCTCTAAGTCCTTTTGCATCCCTCTGTGTCGATTTTCCCACGTTGGCCCAGCGTCAAACTGCCCACACAGTGACAGCGCCAACTGGCCTCTGCGTTGTCTGCTTCTGCGTCAGCCTACTTCTGTGTCAGCCTACTTCTGTGTTGTCTCTCCCTACTCTACGTCTTCTTGCCTTGCACTCTCGAAATATGCTAATGCCCTCTCTTCCTTTCTCACCTGCAAATCTCCCTCTGATTCGATTTTCTCTTGCCGAACTTCGACCAGTGAGAAAATCGATTTTACTGAGGTAACTAAGTATCCTGCCTCTAGTGTGTTCTCCAAGTGCCCATCAAACCTTCTCTTATAATCCTCTTTTTGATCAATCAAAGGCCCAGATTAGATCCTAATCAATGGCTAGGATCATATTGACTTGATCTCTACCTTCTTCTAGAAGTTTCACCCATAGTTTAGATTAACACCCATTAATTATTTTAATTTCCTAAGTTTAGACTTAGGGTCCCATTAAAAATAATTAATTATTTTAATAAAACTATCTCCATGTGGAATTTCCTAAAACGATTTCTGGGTATTGGAGAATGCATGTGTTTAAGCCTCTCTGCAAAATTTGAGACTTAGAGCACATCCGATGCTACCAAAAATCAACACTTCCTCTTAGCAAGGAAGGTGCTCTAACAATGCAACATGTTGAAGCATCACTCTGTTCTATAACATCTCCCTCTGCGTTGTTGATGTCTGACATGTTGTCCACCAACCACTGCGCAAATGTTGCATCTGTACTGCTGCTGACCCTACCACTATCAACACTGCATCCATACTGCAACTCCCTCTGCCACTGTAACTGAGAAATCACATGTTTCTGCTATTGAAACAGATTCTCTACCATACCCATCTGCTCTCTGAACTGAATGAACTTAGCTCTTCCTAGAGCCTTTGTAAGTATGTCTGCTACCTGATCTCCTGTGGGGACACACTGTAGTTGTACTGCCCCATACTCAACACAATCTCTGATAAAGTGACATCTGATATCAATGTGTTTTGACGATCATGAAATACTGGATTCTCGGAGACTTTGATACAACTCTGATTATCACAATAAACCCTGGTCACTTCCATCCTTTTTCTAAACAAGCTCACAAGCAGTTTTCTAAGCCATATAGCTTTGCACGTAGTTGTGATGGCTGCCATATATTTTGCTTCTGCTGCGCTCAGAGCTACCGACTTCTGCTTCCTACTGCATCAAGATATCATCCCTGCTCCAACACTGAAGCAGTACCCCGAGGTACTTTTTCGGTCTACTAAACTACCTGCCCAATCTACATCTGTGAACGCATTGAATCTGACATCCTCCTCTCGGGAGTATTTCAACCCATATCTAACTGTTCCACGCACATACCTGAGAATGTGTCTAGCTGCCGCCTAATGCACCCTTTTTTGTTCCACCGTCAATTGACTAAGAGTGTTGACAACAAAGCAAATGTCTGGCCTAGTGTTGACCAAATACATGAGAGACCCAATGAGTTGTCTGTACAAGGTGGGGTCCACTTCCTTATCTCCCGATTCATCTATTTTCTTCTAGTTGGTGATCATGGGAGTAGCCATGGGTCAACAATCCTGCATTCTGAATCTCTTCAAAATCTCTGTAGCATATCTTCCTTGCCCAAGGAAGATCTCCCCATTCTTCTGCCAAACTTCCAACCCTAGAAAATAATGCATCAACCCCATGTCCTTCATGTCGAATTCAGTGTCAAGATTCTTCTTGCCATCCTGTATGAGCCTGGATGACCCTGTTAAAAACAAGTCATCCACATATAATACCAGAATAAGTGGCGCATTCTCTATCATTAAGTAGTAGAGATTGGGATCAACATCACTTTTGACAAATCCCAACTGTTGCAAGTAAATATCAATCTGACAATACCATGCTCTGGGTACTTGCTTGAGCCCATACAGGGCTTTCTTTAGTCTACAAACATGAGTTCTCTTTTCATGAGTTTCGAAGCCTTCGGGATGTTCTATATACACCTCCTCTTTTATCACCCCATTCAAGAATGTTGTCTTGACATCCATCTGGTGAATCTCTCATCCCATTTGAGCTGCTAGGGATATAACGAATCTAATAGAGGTGTATCGAGCAACTAGGGCTCAGGTCTCTTCATAGTCTATTCCTTCTTTCTGAGCATACCTCTTTGCCACGAACCTAGCCTTGTACTTCTATATACTACCATCTACAGCATACTTGATCTTGTAGATCCATCGTGACCCTACAACTGATCTATCCTCTAGTCTGGGTACTACTTCCCAGACATCATTTGTCACGATAGAGTTGTACTCGTCTACCATGGCATCCACCCACACTTGGTGTTGAATGACTTCCTGAAAGCTAGAGGGTTCTTCAACCTAAGCTACCAATGCCTGGTACCTGTCAGGTTGTCTACGCTGCCTTTTCTCGATTCTATGAGCTCCAACAAACTCCTTTGCGTCCCTCAGTGTCTGTCGTACTTCTCTGTTGGTTCTACCACTGATGGTGGGAGGCTCAATCGACTCCTCGTCCTGATCCTGTTGTTCCATCTGCTGAGAACTATCTGGATTTCCTCCTTTTGAGGAAATACTGGTACTGGTTAGTGTACTCGATCCAGGTGTTTGTCCTCCTGCCTTTCCTCCTTACTAACCCTGTTGCTCCAAGACTAGTGGAACATCTCCTGACTGATCTCCTGCATGCATCTCACGAGATTTCCTGAAAGATCTATCCTCATGAACTTTGCATCCCGTCTCACTACAATCTACCTATTGCCAGGAATGTAGATTATGTATGCCTTTGAGGTCTCGATGTATCCTACGAGATACCCCTTTTCTATAGTTTGATCCAGTTTACTACGCTTCTCGTCTGAAATGTGACAATATGTCACGCTTCTGAATATCCAGATATGACTGACTTCCGGCTTCTTCCCTTTGAAGACCCCTTCGGGTATTTTCTTCCCCGATTCTCTATGAAGAGTTCTATTCTAGATATACACTGCTATGTTGCAAGCTTCTGCCCATAAATACTTAGGTAGATCCTGATCATACAACATAGCTTTCGCTACCCCAATAATAGTTCTATTTTTCCGTTCTGCTACTCCATTCTGCTTCGGATTATATGGAGTTGTCCACTCCCTTTTGATGCCCTCCTTTGCATTTTAATCTATGTAGTCTCTATCTGTATATTCTCCACCATTATCTGAACGCAATACCTTTATCTTTTTCCCTGTCATATTTTCAACTAGAGCCTTAAACTCTCTAAATCGATCAAAGACCTCATCCTTGGTCTTTAAGAAATAGATCCAGGTTTTTCTAGAGTGATCATCAACAAAAGTGACGAAGTATTCGCCACCACTAAGAGCTCTTATGGACATTGGACCACAGATATCTGAGTGTATCAATCCCAATACACATTCTTCTCTATTGTTACTTCTGGAGAAAGTTGCTTTAGCGTACTTCCCAAGCACGCATCCTCGACATAAGTCATCATGCTCACTACTAAGGGTTGGTACTCTTGTAACAGTCTCTCTGAGAATCCTCAGTGCTCCATGGTGTAAGTGTCTCATTCGCCTGAGCCATAATTCATTTCGTTCCTTTTCACCATTATAGTTGTTGCCTATTAATGCCATTAGTGACTCAAGCTGCAACCTATACAATTTGTTGCTTCGAATCCCAATTTGTTTTTTCTTCTTCCAACTTGGATGCTTGACGTATACTTTCTTTCCTATGAAGCATACATCGTATCCCTTGTCCTGTAACTGGGACATTGAAATCAAGTTCATTCCTAATCTTGGTACATGCAGAACATTGGTGGCTAGGATGTTGGTCCCTGCTTCCCTCTGAAATGCCATGGTGCCTCTCCCTACTAGAGTACATTTCGTTTTGTTTCCCATAGTAATCTGGAAGTCCATTTTTTCTTCTTGATAGCTTGAGAAATGTTCTCGTACTCCAGTCATATGAGCTGAAGCCCCGCTATCAATGTACCAAACATCTGTTGATGCTGAATTTGCTAGGCATGCAAATTCTTCTTCTAATCTGGTAGAAAATTCTGAGACACTTTGAGTACCCATCTTGTGTCAATTTCTGACGCTATCCTGCCCTAGAAACTGCTGCAGGAAAAACTGCATCCCACCTAAGAAAACCCCTCTTCGCTAAATATTTTGCTGCGTTGTTCCCTCTGCCCATGACAGATTTCAATCAGGGGAACTTACCTCTCTGTCGACTTACTCAGAGAGAGTTTTACCACGAAAATCTAATCCTCCTGACTTGAACTGCGCAAACCCCTTGGAGATTCGAATTACTACCCCTACAAGAATTTTGAATTCCTTTCTTCCTTCAAAGTTGGATCTTCTGACTCTTCTCTTCTGCTTTACCTCAGCTCTGATACCATTTGAAAATTTCTAAATAGAAATCCAACTACAGTGATTAATATTATTTTTTCTACTTATTATCTCATAAATAAGTTATTCACAGTGCTTGTATGGCAAATATCGAAATATATTCTACTGCAGAAAGTAAATGCAAAGAAAAATACTAGCACAAATACAATCGCGATGACACAGTTATTTTTGGACAATCGTCCCTGGAAAAACCCAATGTGGGAAAATCGGTGCAGCAGATGAGGGTTTCTTTATTATTCTTCAGCAAAATCTCATGTATAAGTTACAACCAGCAAAAACAGAAGTGAGAATATTTACAATCACTTCTCAACAAATCTTTGATCCAGGAGAAGTACTCCTCTTCCCTCTGAGTCCTTTTGCGTCCCTCTGTGTCAATTTTCCCACGCTAGCCCAATGTCAAATTGCCCACACAGTCACAACATCAACCTACCTCTGCGCTACCTCTTTCTGAGTCAGTGTGCTTCTGCGTTGTCTCTCCCTTCTCTACGTCTTCTTGCCTTGCACTCTCGAAAGGTTGATGCCCTCTCTTCCTTTCTCACCTGCAATTCTTCCTCTAATTCGATTTTCTCTTGCCTTACTTCGATCAGTGAGAAAATCGATCTTACTCGGGTAACTAAGTATTTACCTCTGGTGTGTCTCAAAGTGCCCATCAAGCGTTCTCTTAAAATCCTCTCGCTGATCAATCAATGGCCCAAATTAGATCCTAATCAATGGCTAGGATCATATTGACTTGATCTCCACCGCCTTCTAGAAGTTTCACCCACAATTTAGATTAATACCCATAAATTATTTTAATTTTCTAAGTTTAGACTTAGGTTCCCATTAAAAATAATTAATTATTGTAATAAAACCGTCTCCGGGTGCAATTTTCCAAAACAATTTCTGGGTATTGGAGAATGCATGTGTCTAAGCCTCCCTGCAAAATTTGAAACTTAGAGCACATCTAATGCTACCAGAAATCAACAAGTCTCTGCAACGCTAGCAGCATCGAGTGGTTGGAACATAGGGGGAGGTATCGTTAATCAAGTCTTTGCTTGCTTCCTGTTGGCTTCCATTCCACAACCTACTCTAGAGACTAGTTCCAAAACAGTTAAGAGGAAGGTCACACCTAGAATAGACATATAACTTAAAATTAACTAATATTTTGCATCACACCTAGATCTTAGGATTTGCATAGCATATAGAATAGTTAAGAATTCAAGCAGCAATTGTTCATCTGGTTACTTGGTATCTAATTCAAAATAAGCAAGAAGTTGACTCCATAAGGCATTGGTCTCATATTCAAATCTAATCTAATTGTTAAGTCTTGCTAAAATTAACCAAGTAGCTAGGCCACTCAATCGTGTCTCCCGGACTAGTTGGTTTCCAACTAGTCTCTCATTTCCTTCTTCCATAGGGACTAACCCCCATAGCCTATTGTTGGGATACAACTAGAACGGAGTGGGTTAGGATCAAAGTGATAGCCCCCGCCCTGAGTCGTCATCATGGTTCTTGTACAATCTGAGCGACAACAGTGTTCTTGATCTATTGCATGTGTTATCCATTGGGCAAGAAAAAGTGAATGTTCCTAGGGGTTGTCTTTGAAAACTAAACCTACAACTCCATTATTTGACAAGTGGAAGTATATATCCTTGTTGTAGTTGGGTCGCTGCTTCATTAGGGCATGCGAAGCTGCAATTAGGCTCCTTGATAAAACAAAACCCTAAATCAATCTCATTCTTAACTCCATTCTCCCAATAGACTAGGCACTAGCCCTAAATCCTTGGTGATCACATTAACTTGACGAAATATCATTCTTTCACCTCTTTTCTTCCTCTTTTCTTTGTCCCTTAAGGATAAGGAGATTTTCTAGGGCTTGGTGAAAAATTTTAGGGAGGAGGAATTTTAGGATTTCGTCTGACAAGTTTCTTCATTTATGTCTCCTCTAGGCATCCTCCAATTTTGAAGGAATTCCGATGGCGGAATTTCAAATAAATTGATGCCTTAGTTATCGCACCAAGAGGGAAACCTTGAAGCTCCTTTGACTTGAGGATTTCTTGAAGGTATGAACTTTGTAATTCATCATTCAAAATCTTTTCTCTTAATTATAGGTGATCACTGGATGAGCCTTACCACGGTATATCTCTCAACCCTTAGTCTCTTATAGTATTTCTCTCAAGGGGTTTTTTGTGGAAAGTCACCCTAGTTTCTCCCAAAGCTCACACATTAATTAAATTATTCCACTAAATGAACCATCCTTGCCTCACTTTGAACCCTAGTATAAACACATCAATCACAAGTGAGGGATTTTGGAATTTTAATCTTAGACATTCATCATTTTTTAATATTCTTAAACTCGAGGTCATCCTTCCCTCAAGCCCTTCTTGGAGAGCCCTTCTTTTTCTTCTAAAACAAGCAACCTATTATATGAGCCTCTCTTTTGAATGGGCATTGGAAAGCACATTGTGCATCATTATTGACCTCATCATTCTTGTGATTTCCCTAATACCGTGACTCCTCCCATTGGTGAAAGTCTGTAAAGAGCAGGGAGCTTTAACTAATGTGATAATGGGCTATTGTTCCATTGTTGTCACTTGACCTAGTAGTTGCTCTATAGGAACCCTTGCTAGTTTGAGCGATAACACAATCAAGGACCTTGGATCTACATCATTAAAGCTAGAAAGTGAAGCAAAGTTACACCTCAACAACATCCTCTATGTTCCAGGTTTGAAAAAGAATTTACTTTCCCTTTATTGTTTAGAAGATAAAGGAGATAGAGTTGCTTTTGTAGATGGTAAATATCTGGTTTGGAAAAAGGATTCTAGTTTTGAAAAGGCAAGGGTTATTGGGATCCCTGAAGGAAGATTACGTAGAGTTATAACTCCATCTCCTCAAGCCCTTATTCATATGGAAATTAGTCCCATCGAACTTTGGCATAGAAGATATGGGCATATTTGGCATAGAAGATATGGGCATATTCACTACAGGATAATACCCTCTCTAATTCAAATGGTGAAGGGCATCCCCAACATCAAGGAGGACCATAGAGTATGCAAGGGATGTGCCTTGGGAAAAAATACTAAGAAACCCTTTACAAGCAGTGACACAAGGTCTAAGAACATATTAGATCTCATTCATTTTGATGTATGCGGTCCTATTACCGCTCAAACTAGCAGGGGTCCTAAAAGGGGATCCTTGAAACTAGCAGGGGTCCTAAAAGGGGATCCTTGAAGGGCTATTACTAGGCTAAGGGCAACAATGTTGTGATAGCCCACTGTCACCTTGGCTAAGGCTCCCTACTCTTTACAGACTTTCGCCAATGGGAGGAGACCTGTTATGATAAGGATCATGAAATGGATGAACCAATGATAGGGTGAGGGGTGATCCTGGGAGCCTATTCATAAGAGAGGCTCAAATATGTGGCTTGCTTACTTTGGAAGGCAAGGTTGAAAGCTCTCAAGGAAGGGCCTTAATGAGAATTCAAGGTCTAGGTTTAGGGTATGTATCTTACAATGGAGGTTCCTAGGCCTTAAAATTCTTGTGAAAGCTTGGATTCCAAGTGATCCTTCAAGAATTAACCTTAATAGTGTATGGGACTACACGGGACCAAGTGGCCCCAGGATTAGGTCAAGGAGGTAAGGTTTAGCAACCGATGTTATGCTTGACCTATTCCGGAGGGAGAAAGGGACCAAAGAAAGAATTTTCAACACAAGACAATGTGAGGATCCCAATGAGGTTTCTAGCCTAAGGAAACCCAGGGCAAGATTCAATCTTAAGGCTAGGGCTTGAGATATCTCAAAATCCCACTGTCGAAATTTCTTCAAAATTGGAGGGCACCTAGGAGACACACCAACGCATAGAATGCCAAGAGATCGAATTTTTTGAGTGGATGGTGTGCGAGATAAATGATGCCCTAGGAAACCTAATGGACTAGGCCTAGAAAAGAAGAGGGAGGAGAAGAAATAAGGTTTAAGGTGATCATCTTACGGTGGACCAGTGCCTAATCCTTTGGGGAGATTGGAGTCAGGTAGAATTATGACTATGGAATTTGGATTTCTAGGTCAACGAGGCCTCAAAAACAACTTTGCTTAGCATTAGGGCAGCAGCAAATGCAGCTTCAAAGACTTTATACTTTGTTTTGCAAAATAGATGACTTATCAAGATGCATTTAAGTCATGAAAAATCTCTAGGAACATTCATTCATTATACATGGCCCATATATGAAGCATCACTATGTAGAAACAAAATTTCCACACCTTCGCATAAATAGATGTAGCAAATTAGCCCTAGTATAGTGAAATCCCAACAATAATGTATGTGACAAAAATAGAAAGAAAGAATAGCATTAAATTGCACTTACATGTATAAGAATATATCCAACCATCCAAAATTTGCCATTCAAGAAGCTCTGAGACATGAGAAAATAATCCAAACATAAAAATTTGTTCCATGCTCCAAAAATTCGTCCTCCAAGAAGGATAGTGAAAATCTCTAAAGAGATACAAGTCCCCAATCCAAGTGATGATGCTAAAATGAAATCACATCGCTTGTATTTATACATGTCCAAATGAATTTGATTCGCCTAATGAGGCCTAATACAACCCCTTAAATAAAATAATGTGCAAAATAACTAACTTTTGGTGACAAGCCTACCAAACTAGCTCATAATCAAAAGAGATTGAATGATCAATAATACATGTCGTTGGGCCCTAGAAGAGGCCTGATGAAGTCCATAGGTGCCAAAATGTGAAATAGGACTCCCAAAAGTAGTGGACAAGGGGTTGGCCCCTTGTTCTCCAAATAGTAAACCTGTGGTTCTCTCCATGGTGTGGGGGGCACACAAGTGTCCTCATGGGTCTCCAAATAGATCGAAGATGTCTATAAACCATCTGCAAGGGCTCGGATGATGGTGTAAGTGATGCCACATCATCATACAGGTCCTGAGTCATCTGCAAAGTGCATGGTATAACTGTGGGGTAGGCTGGGCATGGTGACCCAGTGCATCTTCCTTGTCCAATATGTGAATCTCAAGCAATCTTTGAATATCTATGGGGATCCATGGAATGTTGTCTATTGTTGTGGAGGCCCATGGCTCTATACACACACCATACATATGCCAATGTAGCCCTTTGGAGGGTTAGGACCAATGTGGAAAAAGTCGAAGTCGGGATTAATTCGACAAGGGTCCAAAAGTTGAAAAACTCGTTAAAGTCGGGAGTTTTTTGAAAAATCGGCAAAATTAAAAAAACACAAAATTATTCATTTTTTATTTTTATTTTTTTTAACATCTAGAGATGAAGTCATATTTTAGAGGTGTTTTCAGTGTTTTACTACAGTGTCATTCTTTACATGTGAATTCGATCACTAAAAGCATGTTATACTCTTGCAGTCTACATTCTAAGTGCATTTTATCACCAATGTTTTTCAACATTATCCACAAAAAATATGATCATAACAGTGTTGATTCTTGGGAATGTTCTTCAGCGATTTACACTTCCTTGCTTGCTAGTCTGGATACTCCTTATCCTCTTGCTCTTATGTCTCACAATCATGCTCGTTGAGGTAGGTATGCACTTCTTTTTCATAGCCTTCTCAGTTTCTTATAGCAGCCTTTTGACAGCTTAGCCTCTGGCTAATGTCTCTTCTCTGTATTTGTTTGCACATCTCATATAGATCCCTATTATTTTGTAGACATAACATCCAGCAAGAGCAAACCAATAATAGCCATATATGTTTCAACATTCAACAAAATATAGCAACTAAGCAATTAATTTTCTTAGTGACACCAAACAACTATAATGCTCAAAATTAAGATTCAACAACAAAAGAAATTGCACAACACAATGTTATCATCAAATTTCTAGGGCTATGTTTGAAAGATTCCACTCTCTGCCTTAAGATTAAACAACAGAAAATTATATCATTTTTGCCTTTGTGGCCTCTTTATCCGCGGCCTGGGAGGGAGGCCGACTTTTTGGGTCAACTCCCGATTAAATCGGGAGTATAACGATTAAATCGCGATTTTTTCCTTTCTGAAAAAGTCGCCAAAAAGTCGGGGGATTAAATCGTTTAGTTTAAAAAATCTCATTTTTAGGATTAAATCGCGATTTTTGCAGACTTTTTCCACACTGGTTAGGACCTCGTCTAGGGAGACCAAACCCAAAATGGAGACCATTTGCAATCCTGCATAAGATCCAATGTGACCTCGTACCTTCCAGCATATCAAGTCATTAAAGCAATCAAGTAAAAGAATTTACAAACCATGGAAAACAAGTAGGCACTTCATAATGGCTTGCCCTTCCATAATGGGCTTTGGCATGTGCTAATGTCTCCAAGCTCCAAAGGGGGTTAACCAATCATCCTATCAAGTGGTTTATGCTTCCAAAGGGGGTGATACGTCCATGGTACATCCTTCAAATGGTGGTGGCATGTGATACAATGATGGAATGGAGTAGGGAATGAAAGGGAATAACCTGGGTCACATGCCATGGTACAACGGTAGCCAATATAAGGGAAACCCACACTTGGGTAAATGATGTGTAGGAGGGAGCAATCATGGTACATGAGATACCCAGCCTTGATTTTTCCACCCTTCGTTGTGTGCCTTTTTCCTTTTATGTTTTTCTTTGGTTAACTACTCGGGGCTCAAAGGAATGAGAGCATGATGTATGAGGTATAGCAGTGGATACCCCCTTTTAAGGTGGGGCAGTTCATCGCCCACCAAAGGTTGGGACAATCACGGATTCCTGAATGATAAGGAGACTCATCTAGGGCCTCTAGGAACCAGGGTGATGGCCATGGAAAGGGTAGAGCTCATATAATGGGTAGATGTGGGCAAGGGGAGGGGGTGGTTGACCCTATGTGGACCCAAGAGAGGAATGTGGACGCAGGTGGGAGAAGTGATGAAAAGGGTTATAATGAGAAAAAGGGGGGTGATATATGTGAATTGGGGAGCGGGACCACACATCCAAAACCAGGGTTTCCCATGTAATACCATCCTAGAAACCCAAGGCCAGTAAAAGAGACCCCATAGGACTAGGGTTCAAGGTTAATGTCTGAAAGAGACCTAGGGGACAAGAGCACAGACCTAGTCCACTCTTTCTGCTAAATCCCCCCATTATTCCATGCCCACAAGTTTCCATAATAAGTAAACTAAAATACTCAATTACTAAATGGCAAGGCATACCTTTAGGCTTGGGAGGCCCACCTTCAAACATACGCTCATGACGGATGGGTGAGGGAGCACATGGCTAGCTCGGTGGCAGAGAGATGGCACAACGAGCTAGTTAGTGGCTACAAGGGGTTGTTGGTTGCCGGTTGGGGACCATCATGGAGAAAATCTTCTCCTAGGGATATCACCCACAAAGTGGTTGGTAACAGGACCCGTGTCTAATAAATCTCTTGGAGGCCACTAATATTATGTGACCTTCATTGATGATCACTCTAGAAATACATGGCTCTATCTTCTCATGACAAAGGATGAAGCATTTAAAAAGTTCAAGGTGTTTAAATTTGAAGCTGATATTGATTTCTGGTAGCATTAGGTGTGCTCTAAGTCTCAAATTTTGCAGGGAGGCTTGGGCACATGTATTCCAAAGAACCCAGAAAGCGTTTTGGGAAATTCTACCCAGAGACAGTTTTATTAAAATAATTAATTATTTTTAATGGATCCATAAGTCTAAACTTAGAAAATTAAAATAATTAATGGGTATTAATCTAACTGTGGGTGTAACTTCTAGAAGAAGACGAGGATCAAGCATAAATGATTTTAGCCATTGATTAGCTTCTAATATGGGTCGTTGAATGTCAACAAGGAGATTATTAAAGGAGGCTTGAGGATCATTTGGAAGACAGAAAGAGAGTTGATCAGTGAGATCGAATTGTTGAAGCTAGGGGTAGCGCAATGATTTGTAGTGATCACACAGGGGCAGAGTGAGTTTTGGCTAGAGGATCTTCTCCGGAGCCAAGAATACTCACCAAAGAGGCAGAGAAACACATAGAGGAGGCAGCAAAGAGGCCAGAGAGCGTGACGCAGAGCTAGGAAGGGCTCACTCAGGCCCCACACAGAGCAGCGCAGAGCCTCCTACGCAGAAGTCTGAAATTTGTTGGAGGGCTGAACATTTTGAGTTGGAAGGGCTGGAATCAACTCTAGATGGCAAATCGATTCCCAGCAGAGGTGATGCAAGCCCATGCAGGGGCAGCGCAAAAGTAGTCGAGGACTCGTTGGTTTAGTTGCCAGATCAACGGGACTTGCAGTGTAGAGTGAGGTAAACTCACTAATTTCTTCTGTCGAGTGATATTCTCAGTAATCGGATTGCCAAGAAGGCAACCAGAAGTTGTATTCAGAAATACTTCATCTTAATAATAAAAACCCTCAGATTTGTTGCACGAGTTTTCCCGCATTGCATTTTTCCGGGGACGTTTGTCCAAAAACAACTATGTCATTTGTGTTGTATCTTTCTCTATTGTTCAGTTTCTTGTTTCAGCATATTATTTAATGGTGTAGGCTGCAGTGTATGTATTTCTATGTTTGTCGTAGGAAACTGCAAATAACTTGTTCATGTAAATCTAACAAGTAGGAGAAATATCATCAATTGCTACAGTAGGGATTCTGGTTTAAGGAATTTTCACATGGTATCAGAGCAGTGCAGGTGAAGCAAGAAGAACAATGCCAGAGAACGCAACACTGTGCAAAAAAAGAGATCGAAAGAGTTGCAGAAGGCAACAATTCGAATCCCCAGAAAGGTTTGCACAATCCAAGCCGAAGCGCTAAATTTCGAGGCAGCCTCTCTCTGAGTGAGTCGATAGAGAGAAGGGCTTCCAGATCAAAATCTTGTCGTGGCCGAGCGAGCAGCGCTGAGCCTCAACGTGAGAAAGAGCTGGTGGGACATAGTTTTTTCTGTAGGTCGTTTTGTTGGGTAGAAAGACGTCAGAAGAGAGAAGAGTAGCACAATGAGGGAATTTTTCCTCAATACACTTCCCGCCAAGAAGTCTGTTTTCTTATTGGCTGAGCAGCAGCAGTAAGAAGCAGAGAGGAGCAATTCGACATTTTCGTGTCAGAAATGACAACCAGTGGGCTAAGAGATCAAGATAGGTTGGATGGAGCATCCAACTATGTCATCTGGAAGGCAAGGATGTCATTCCTTCTAGATGAGCATTCTCTCAAGACCTATGTCGACAGTGTGGTGGCTGTGCCTGCAGACGCAGATCCTCTAAATAAGTACAGAGCAAAAATGGCAAAGGCCAAGAAGATGATCCTGGATGGAGTAAAGGATCACGTGGTTTGTCACATCATTAGCAAAGGGATTACTAAGGAGATGTGGGATGCCTTAGCAATGCTATATCAAGGATCTTCCGAGCAGCAGAAGATGTACTTAGAGCATAAACTAAGATCTACATAGATGCAGAAGGCGGAGCACATAGATCTGTTCCTCACGAACCTTCAGAATACCCAGGACGAGTTAGCAACTATGGGGTCTACACCTCAAGGGTCCGAGTTGGTTAGACTGGCCCTCAATTCAGTCTCAGATGAGAGGCAAGTCTTTGTCTAGAGTATCCTGGGTTGGGCGACTTTGCCAAATTGGGATGAGAGGTGGGCAGCTCTTAAGCAAAAGGAGCTGAGGAGAGATCTAGTCAAGTGTAAGCTTGACAGAAGCATTAGCAGTGGATCGAATCCCAAGGAGGAGGATGAGAATGCATCCCTTGCATCCAAGGGGGCAGCGAAGGCGGAAGAAGGATGTCTTGAAGATCAAGTGCTTCAGGTGTGGAGAAATGGGTCACTATGCAACATAGTGTCCTTTCAGGAAGAAGGACAAAGATGAGAAGCATGATCCGAAGGCTGCACTCGCAACAATCGAGAAGGAGGAGTTCGCCATGCAGCCAAGATACCTCCAGGAGGGAGGTGGGCTGATTTGGAACTTTAGTTCGAAAGAGCTACAGATGGGCATGA
The DNA here is from genome assembly GCA_000404065.3 of Pinus taeda. Lineage (NCBI taxonomy): Eukaryota > Viridiplantae > Streptophyta > Pinopsida > Pinales > Pinaceae > Pinus > Pinus taeda. Next base: position 41,021 of record APFE030082625.1, on the reverse strand, counting down.
TCCTTGAGGAGCCCACCTCTTGGATTAATTCCTTGCTACAGGAGCCCAGATCAGTAGAAGCAGGATGAACCAGTGTCATTTGGTGCAGAGGAGTGTTGGAGCAACAGATGCAATGGCTAGAACGCCAAGTCTGAGCAGCGTAGTGCAGAGTTGCAGTAGTGCAAGGAGGCACAGTGCAGTAGCAGCGACAAGGCAGTGGCTTCAGAGGGATGGTGTGGGACTAGCAGCAGTCAGATCTTCAGCATCGAGATGCATCCATACTGACACCAGTTCAATAATTTGGGATTTTTTTCGTTGCTGATGCAGTAGCAACAACGATTTGCAGTCAGTGGCAGTGCCAACAGCATAATGGATGCAGAAATTCAGAGAGAGTTGTAGTACAGATGCAGTGTTGACAGTGGCAGTGTCGGCAGCAGTACAGTTGCAGCAGTAGCATAGTTGGACAGCATGTCAAACATTAGCAACGCAGAGGACGATGTTGTGAAGTCAAGGTGATGCTTCAGTGGGAGGCATTGCTAGAGCACATTCCTCGCTAAGAGGGAATGTTGATTTCCAATAGCGTCAGATGTGCTATAAATATCAAATTTTGCAGGAAGGCTTGGGCACATGTATTCCAAAGAACCTAGAAAGCGTTTTGGGAAATTCCACCCGGAGACAGTTTTAGTAAAATAATTAATTATTTTTAATGAAACCCTAAGTCTAAACTTAGGAAATTAAAATAATTAATCGGTATTAATCTGACTTTGGGTGTAACTTTTAGAAGAAGACGAGGATCAAGCAGAAATGATCTTAGCCATTGATTAGATTCTAATCTAGGTCGTTGAATGTCAACGAAGAGATTATTTAAGGAGGCTTGAGGGTCATTTGGTAGACAGACAGAGAGATGATCAGTCAGATCCAATCGCTGAAGTTAGAGGCAGCGCAGTGATTTGTAGTGATCACGCAAAGAGGGGCAGAGTGAGTTTTGGTTGGAGGATCTTCTCCGGAGCCAAGAATACTCAGCAGAGAGGCAGATAGACACACAGACAAGGCAGCGCAAAGGCCAGAGAGGGTGACGTAGAGCCAGGAAGGGCTCACGCAGGCCCCACGCAGAGTAGCGCAGAGCCTCCTATGCAAAAGTCCAAAATGTGCTAAAGGGTTGAACACTCTGAGCCAGGAGGCTTGGAATCAGCTCCAGAGGGAAAATCGATTTTTAGCAAAGGTGACAAAGTACCTCAAAGGCTGACGCAAGCCCACGCAGGGGCAGCGCAGAAGTAGTCAAGGACTCATTGATTCCGCTATCGGATCAGCCAAGACTTGTAGTGTAGAGTGAGGTAATCTCACTAATTTCTTCTGCGGAGTAATATTCTTTGTAACTGGATTGCCGAGAAGGCATCCAGAAGTTGTATTCAGAAATACTTCAACTTAATAATAAAAACCCTCAAATCTGCTGCATTGGTTTTCCTGCATTGGGTTTTTCCGAGGATGTTTGTCCAAAAACAACTGTCATTTGTGTTGTATCTTTCTCTATTGTTCAGTTTCTTGTTTCAGCATATTATTTAATGGTGTAGGTTGCAGTGTATGTATTTCGATGTTTGTCGTAGGAAACTGCAAATAACTTGTTCATATAAATCTAACAAGTAGGAAAAATATCATCAGTTGCTGCAATAGGGATTCTGGTTTAAGGAATTTTCACAACTGAGACCCTAACTGAAAGAAAGATAAAAACTCTAAGATCCGACATTGGAGGTGAATACACTTCAAAAGAACTTATAGCATATTGCAAAGAAGCAGGCATTAAGAGGGAGCTCATTGTTCCCTACAATCCCGAAAAAAATAGAGTAGCAGAAAAGGAAGAATAGAACCATTGAAGAATGCATAAGGACTATGATATTTGATCAAGACCTACCAAAATTTCTATGGGGGGAAGCAGTGATGACAACAGTATACATACAAAATAGAAGTCCTCATAGAATACTTGACAATATGACACCAGAAGAAGCGTTCTCAGGGAAGAAGCCATGTGTAGACCATCTCTGAATCTTTGGATGTCCCGCATACATGAATATTCCAAAAGACAAGCGAAAGAAGGTAGACTCTACAAGTATAAAAGGTATCTTTATTGGTTATAGCCTTTCATCCAAGGCTTATGGAATCTACATCAAAGAAGATAAACGAATTCAGTTTAGTAGAGATGTTATATTTGATGAAAATCATGCCTACAAAAGATCCAATGATATACCGATCAAGCCCGATGAAGAAGATGTACCACTATTTGAAGAAGAAGAGCAACGTGACAAGTCACCTAAAACCTAGACGAAGAAGGGCCAAGTGAACCTATTCAACCTACAATCATTCCCAAAACAAAGAAGAGGCCGAATTGGTTAAAGGCTACACTTGAAGATGTCGAAGGACATGGAGCAACAAAAGGAACCTTCAAAGAAAGCAAAAGACCAAAAAGATACTCAAGATATGCAGTATACATGACGAAGTTAATCAAAGCAGAACCAACTACCTTTGAGAAGCTGCTCATCAAGAAGAATGGAAGAAAGCAATGCAGGAAGAATATCAATCTATCATGAAGAATGGGGTTTGGGAAATCGTTCCTAAACATAGTGACAAATCGGTTGTCACTTCCAAATGGATTTGCAAGATCAAATATGTTATTGATGGAAGCATAGACAAATACAAAGCAAGATTTGTTGCAAGGGTTTTCTCTCAAAAAGAAGGAATAGACTATGAAGAAACCTTTGCTCCTACTGCCAAATACACTACTATTAGATCTTTGGTTTTCTAGCTGCAACTATGGGATGGAATATCCATCAAATGGATGTCAAAACAACCTTTATAAATGGAACTATTGATGAAGAAGCATACATTGAACAACCGGAAGGCTTTGAGATAAATAGCAGGGAAACTCATGTTTGCAGACTAAAGAAAGCTCTATATGGCTTGAAGAAAGCTTCTAGGGCTTAGTACGCAAGCATGGATGCCTATCTTTTAAGGATTAGCTTTGTCAAAAGTTTTGTTGATGCAAACCTCTACATGAAGATAGTGAAGAATGAACCAGTTATTAAACTTTTGTCTGTGGATGATTTATTTATTAAGGTGTGGAGCGCAAAATTCTAGATAGTAAGAAGTTGTTAGCAGCTGAATTTGAAATGAAAGATCTGGGACTCATGCACTACTATTTGGGCTTGGAAGTTTGGCAGAAACCTAGTGAGATATATCTTGGTCAAGGAAAGTATATAATCAAGACGTTACAAAAGTTCGGTATAATGGATTCCAAGCCTATGACTACTCCCATGATCACAAATCTAAAGAAATTGAGAAGCTCTGACTCTAGTCCCGTTGATCCTACAGGTTATTGTAAGTTGGTGGGCTCTTTGTGTTGACATATGTAACTAGGTTCGGCCTTCATAATGACATATGTAATCATGATTTTATGTATTTGATGTAAAGAAGAAAAAGAAATTTGTTATTGTCATTCTTGGTGCATGGGTTTCATGATCAAGGTTATTTTATTTAGGTCAAGCACCCATTAAGTGCCTTTAGGTTTTGTCATTGAGTCAAAGAGGTCAAAGAAGCCATTGAAATATGTAAAGACCCTCTTGGGCATCATGTAACATTGCCAAGGGAAAATTACTTTGTGTTATATAGACCCTCCAAGACCAGTCAACCTACCTTTATCAAGTTGGCCTACAAGCAATCACAAGTTGGCCTCATGTTGGGCTATTCAACCATAGAGAGAAGGCTATTTATAAGGCAGACAGCGACCTCATATTGGGGAGATCAATCATACATCAAGAAGTTCAATCAAGAGTAAGCAAGAGACCTAGAAGGAGCGAAGATAAGAAGAACTAAAGGAAGAAATAAATCGAAGTTTTTGAGACTTGTTTTGGGCTGAAATCTCTCACACATGCGAGGTGAATTAGGACATCCATCTATTGCAGGAAGACCGAATTGCAGAACCACTAAGAAGCGACTTTTTGGTGTCAAGAAGACTCACTTTGCAAGTCACGTTCCCAAGGAAGAAGATCCAATCCAAGCGAAGAGAAGAGGTATTATGACTCTGCCCTAAACTTCCACACATGCAAACTTGCAATAAGTACCAGAAGCCAAAAATTGCAGGCCGAAATTGCAGACATAAGTTGCAGGTCTGAAATCTTGGTCAAAGGAAAAGGTGCAATTGCTTCAAGGCAATTTTGACTTGGGTTGACTTTGTGAAGTTTCTAAGTTTACTTAGTTAGAAACCCTCCATGCACTTTATCTGATTTATTCCTACCTACTTGTTATTTTACTTAGCAAGTTATTTACAATGTAAATACTGAAAATAAACACTAGTGCATGCTCAACATATTACAAATCAGCAACTAAAGAAAACAGAAATAATCACACCATATGACACCATTACTTTTGGACCAATGTCCCCGGAAAAACCCAATGTGGGAAAACGGGTGCAGCTATCTGAGGGTTTTTTTATTAAGCAATATCAAAGTACAATCTGGGTGCCGAAACTGGCCTACCCAACAGAGAATTTCCTTGGCAGTAATAACTCTCAGTTTCTAACAAATCTCCTGGCTGAAACCCCGGATAATCCTTTCGGCAGCTACTCAGCACAAATCTGCCCCAGAAACCCCAGCATTAGCCTCTCTCTGGACTGCGTTAGTCCCTGTCTGCCTAGCGCTGGCCCTGCGTCACCCCGGATGGGTCTGCGTCAGCCTTAGGAGACCCTGCGCGTCAGCCCTCTGGCCCTCTGCGTCAACAACGTTGGCCTCTATGAGGCTCTGCACAGCTCCCGGCTTCCTCTGCTTGAGCCCTGGTTGGCTTTGCGTCACTCTTCCCAGCTACTGCACTGCTCTCCCAGCGCTATCTCTACCTCTCTGTCTCTCTGTACTCAAATTCCCCTCAGCTACATCTCCTAATCACTAATTTTATCTCTCTTAGCAAACCCCGCTCTAGAGAATAGAATGACTTATCACTCTGGTGTGTTCTCCGAGTGACCCTTGAGCCTCCTCTTATACTTTTCTTGTTGACATATCAACAACCGATATTAAATCCCTAATCAACGGCTAAGATTAGATTTGGCTTGATCCATGTCTTTTGGACCATTCTAACACAGTTTCATATTAATACACATTAATATTTTATTTTCCCTAAGTTTAGACTTAGGGACTCCATTAAAAATATTAATTAGTTTAATATCTCTTGAACTGTTTAGAATCTGCCCAAAACCTTTCTGGGTATTGGAGATCTCATGTGCCCCAACCTCTCCACCAAATTTCATGGCTAGAGCACATTCGATGCTACCCCAAATCAACAGACTTTGAGATAAGGAAGTTCTTCAAAGAGGAGGTTGACTTGGTCTTGGAGGGGTCTTTGATAAGAGTCTTAGGTCTTGGAATTCGTCATTTGAAGTTCTATAAGAAGAGGAGTTCTTATGGATTTTCCTCTCAAATGAGAGGTTTTGGCCCTGGCTGATAGCCTATATCTTCTATCCTCATATCTCATTGATCTTTATTGTTTGGTAGTTGTTTAACGATAGAAAACACAATAATAATCAAGTTGAAGAAGAAGCTAATCAAGTTAAGTAAAATACATCACAAGCAGTTATCAAAATAAGAAAAATCACCTAATCTAGTTGTTCCTAGATTTCTCAACACTTTGATGTACTTAGTGAATACTAGACTTGATATATGCTTTGTTGTAAACGTTCTTAGTCAATTTCAGCTCGAGCCTTGTCATGACCATTGGATAACTAACAAGCACATTTTAAGATACTTATGTGGAACTATTCACCGTTGCCTAAAGTGATGGGAAGGAAGTTAGATTGACAAGTTTTACTAATTCGACTGGGGTGGCAGTGAACCAGATGGAAGAAGTACTACCGGTGGTTGTTTTAGTTTGGGATCCACAATGATTTCATGGATGAGCAGAAAACAAGATCTTGTTGCTTTAAGTAGTGCTGAAGCCGAATATGTTGTTGCATGTGAAGTAGGAAAAGAAGCAGTTTGGTTAACAAAACTCTTATCAGATTTGTTTGGAGGGCCACTGGATCCTACTGTGATAAATTGTGATAATCAAAGCAGCATCAAGATGTTTGAAGACCCCGTGTTTCATGCCAGAACAAAGCATATTAACAACAAGTACCACTACATTAGAGGTTTGGTGCAGTATGGGGTCGTGAAGCTACAATATATTCTGACAAATGAGCAGGTAGCTAACGTGTTGATGAAGTCTCTTCCAAATAAGAAGTTCGAATATTTCAGAAGCATGCTTGGATTGGTTGATGTTACAAATTTAGTAGATAGGGAGAGACGAAGCATCTTGGAACGACAAGACGCTTGGGAGGACATCTAGCAGGCCTATGATGATGTCTAGATCTCGAAGTAGGGAGAGTGGCGTTGGTCTTGGAGCTCCGACCTTGGATACGCACGTAAATCCCTGGGTTGGTGTTAGAGCAAAAGCATGATGGTACCTATTGTCACACAAAGTGTCTAGGCAGCGCGACAACGCTCAGAATAAGGGTTGTCACTCTAATCCTTACTCACTCCGATTAGACTCTCTCCTAGACAAGTCAAGGGGGGTAGTCCCTAAGGTGAATGGATGAGATTAGCCTATGGAACACGGCTCTAGGAGATTTCAAGGATGAACAACTTGATGAATTTAGAATAAGTCTCGGCCAATTAAGATAGATAGACACAATCACAAGATAAAAATGACTGCAGACCAATGCCTTTAATTTGAATTAACCAAAGACTAAATAAATGACAAGTTATCTAAAAATATTTTCCAATATGTGATGAATAGTGACAATCGTGAATGATCAATATAAATGCCCAAAATGTATCATGCAAGAGATTCCAAATTTAAAATTATTTTCGATAATGACCCAGGTCTAGAATTAATTAACTTCTTCCAACAATCAATATAATTTTTAAAATATTAATCGCACCTTGACCGTAGAAAAATCATGAAAAATGCATTTAATCACCAAATAACACCAAGCAACTTTAAATAAGAATTTTAATTATTCCTAAGGCAATTAGTTGAATGAAGAAATCAAAATATTTTTAATGTGACGGAATTAAAATGAATCAAAAAATTAAAATTTTAATGGGCCATAGGCCACATTAAAAATACTAAATGGGAAAGAGTAAATCCCTTTTTTTTTTTTTTATTTTTTATTCTCAATCCCAAAGTCACAAAAAATTTTAAAAAGTAGGTTTTCAAAATGTTTAAAAAATTTTAAAATTTTTAAGAATTTTTTAGATTTTTTAAATATTTTAGATTTCTAACATTTTTAAATGTTTTGATTTTAGGATTTTTTAGATTTTTTAATGAAAATAAATCAAATCAAAAAAAATCATAAATAAAACAAAACTAAATGAAATAAAATAAAAAATAAAACAAATCAAACTAAATACAATATCGAATTCCAAAAATAAATCTAATCAAAGTAAAAAATCAAAAAATCAAAACTAATTCTAGACTAATTCATAACAATAAAAATAAAAGGGAAAATCAAAAGTGCTAACCCTAACCAACTAAAACATAAATACAAACAAATGAAACTTAAGAAATAAAATAAAATAAAAAAAAAAAAACAAACAAACAAACAAACAAACAAACAAATGTGTTTTGTTGTCTTGCAGGTTGGACGACGGTGGTTTAGCAGCACGACGGAGCGGACGTTAATGAGGAGCGATGGAGTTACGATGCAAGTGATGCAGCGATGGCGAATCGGAGAATGTCGGAGAGTGAAGGAAAGGGCCACGGATTTCATTGAAGGAGAAGAGGAGGCCGCGTGAAGGAATGGAGCCGTAGCTGCAGGCTAGGGATGGAGATGCGCAGGTTGTGAGCAGTGAGGGTATGGGCAACATGTAGGAGAAAGGATACGCAGAAAAATGGAGCAATGAAGCTGTAGTGAACAGGGAGGAGGGCAGGTCAAAAACCAGAGATCCGGCAACAAGAGGAGACGCAGCAAGGAGGTCGAGCAGATGACCGAAGGAAAAGATGAAGCTGCGATGAAGGCAAAGAATGCAAGATGTGTGGGAAGCGGATGAGGGTTTTGAAGATGCAGCGAAAGCAAGGTTTGAGGGCTAGAGGAATCCGCGGGTTTTGAAAGCAGCTTTGGAGCTGCAAAACACGCAGATCGTTGTGGTTTAATGGTAGCAGATTTGGAAAACGAGACAACAGTCGAATGGAGCTGCGGATTTGGAAACAGCAAGGGTGGGGTTTGCAGATGGAAAATGCATACAACAAAGGGAAGAAAAGAAAGGGTTTCTTCTAGCAAAAAATTGAATTTGCATAGTGAACCCAAAAACCTAGGCAGCAAACCAATCAACAAAATGGTAGCCCAAAAAACCTTTGAAAACTTTCCCGAAATCTCAATTAGAATGTCGAATTCACTTGCTTCAGATCTATTAATGAAACCCTTAAAAAATTTCTCCATATTTAAAAAAATATGAAACCCTAGACTGCAAAATCTTTTCAATAATCTCCCTACAAAATTATGTAAATAAAACCCCACAGATCCAGATCTTACCCTCCGGGGCCTAGATCTGGACTCTACACAGTTTTCTTCTTCAAATCTGTAGCTGCACGACAACAATAAAACACACAAACGATATACACAAAAACCCAGAAAAGCCCAAGTCAGAAAACCAAAAATAATTTACAGATTTATGTACAAGAATGTTAGATCTATCAGATCTGAGGAGTGTGAGTCCAACTCCGCTCTCAGATCTGATAATCTAAAGCTCTCAACAACCAGATTTATCAATTTCGCATATATATATATCTATATATATATATATATATAAGGAGGTGTTGAGCTCAAAACCCTTCATGCATCACCAACAAAAAATCTTATGATAAGTCCGGAATCAAATTAAGTTGGGCTCTTCAGAAAACACAGATCGGGAGTTGGCTGGTCCAACTAAAAACTTTCCCGAATGCCCAATGATCTAAAAATCAAGACTTTCCTGCAAAACTCAATTCAACCATCAAAATAGAGCGAGAAAATGATAATAAAATTTCAGATAAATAGAGATACCGGCTATTATATTCAAAATTTAAATTATCACTTAAACCCCAGCCACTGAGCAAGATACCTGTACTCAAATCACTCTTCAGAAGCTATCACTAATGGATAAAAAAAATTACACATGAAAACAATACATCTTACAGTATTTCCATGAAGAGTAACACTAGCGAAAATTAAACCCAAAGTCTTTCTTTATTATCCGAATCAAAATTACACAAGAGTTTTTCACTTAGCACACAACTCAAAGGTCGGATGAATTGACTGACGAATGACTTATTTAAAGATAAATCCTCCAATGGCTAGTTCGAGTGATCCTTGTCAAAGCAATCTCGACCGTTGATGAGGATTAAAATTTCTTTTAATCTCATCCATCGAAATATTAAAATTTTGAGGAAATTCGAATTTTTCAATGAAATGCATTTTAATTAATTCAAAATTTATTTTTTGAATTAATTTCCTCAAGCCTTTGATTTTGACTTAACCCGAGGGATCAAAGGCTTAAAATTTATCACAACAATTAATTTACCTTAGTCCTTGGACCCCTTAAAATTTAATTTTTAAAGACCGACGAATTTGTCTTCGAAGAATTTAAATTTACCTGGGACCTAGAATGAATTAAATTTATGGCTTAGGACTTTAATTAATTTTTGGCCAAAAAAATTAATTAATTAACCTATGAGGGGATAAATTATTTTTCCAACCCTCAAGACACTTTACATCATAATTTTCATATTTTTTCAAGACACTTTACATCATAATTTTCATATTTTTTACATCATAAGGAGGAAAACCCATCTGTAAAAGACCCTCACAGACTACCCATTTTTGCAACACAAATATAATCCAGCAGACCAAGCAAATTGTAATAAAATAATCTAACAAAATAGTTAAGATTATTCTCAAATCACTTTTACATAGACTCGATCTAGAACACTGGGACTCGCCTTAAGATCCCAGTGACAAAAGATATTCAGCTTTGGGGTAACACTGAAGGAAAACTCTGTCGACCATCCGAGAATGGATCGGTAAGACAAAAAACCTCCTGAAATGTAGATCGTCACTAGAAAAGTAGGTTTACCTAGGCATTTACATACATGACACGAATTTGCTGAGATTATTTACATTATACATATGAAGAAAGAGTTTATATAACATCTTGGAAGCGAAACTGATGATGATAGTTGTACGACACGAACACATCAATCAGGCACTATCCCTTTTGTGAAAAAAGGGAGTGTACTGTTATGGGTCGTTGACACATAGTGGTCAACATCTGGCTCTACTTGGGGACACGTTGCTGCACCGAAGGAATGTGAGAATCCAGAATCTGCATCCATGCAACTCACAATATAACATAAGTAGCGTCCATCTAAAAATTATCATATAACGTTAGGCACAGGAAAGATATAAGCTCTTCATTTATTAACTATCCTAATAACATGAAAAACACAAATATAACTACAAAATGAAATACTAAAATAACAGGGTATAAGGTTAGAAATACAATATAAAGATGCCCCATGGCATCGGATGTGTTCAATATAGTGCATATTGAGCATTTTCCTACTTTCGGGCAAATCTATTGGTTGTGTCTCGGATGTGCCATACCCAATTCTACACACTGTATGACTTTTTCCTATGCAAAAATCAAGCTGTTCGCGACCATCAGATGCATCAAACCGCTTTTTCATTCTCTTTCTCTTGCGTCTTTTCTTTGTGACAAGTTGTATCACTGATGATGTGGAACATTCTGCTTCAAAACTCTCAGATGAAGTATGTAAGATATGCATGAAATGTCTTTCTTCATTATGCATCTATCCTGTCAAGAATGATGGATCAGTCTCACAGGTTTCATGAGCTATAACTTGATCTTTATTAATTTCCACTTTATCTGGGTCACCTTGAATTAGCCACTTTTCAATGGAACAAATGACCTCCTCATAATAAGATGGAGCTTGTTGTAGCAGACAAAGAGGCTTCTGATCTATTGACGTTTCCTTGTTTCTTTCATCCTCTGACCGATGCTGAAATTTTTGTACATGTATTGTTATGGCATCCATCTGGTTAGAGTGTTCGACCTTCATAGTACTGACTTCCTTGGCATGGTTTTCTTCCATGGTCAATAACTTATTCTGAAGACATATCTGACCAGCTTCCATATCTTTTATTACTTTGTCATTATCTGCTTTTATGGTCATCAAGCAATTTTGCATAGAGCTCATTTCTCGGTCATGATTAGCTTCCATGATTTCCATCTCCTTATCACGTTTTTCCAACTGGGTGTACAAAGTTCTCATATCCTTAGCGTAATCAGCTATAAATTTTTCCTGATTAAGCTCCATATTTTTTACTAGCTGCATTTGACTGAACTGCATGTCTTTAACCAACTACTTCAGTTCTTCTATAAGATGCTTATCATTTTCCCTTTCATTGTCGACACTAATTTGACAACTTGTTCCTTCTTTTCCACTATCATGGATTCGTTTTGCAATGGTACAAGTGGATGGCACATTTTGACATGGAGAATTGTCTTGAGATATTTCATTGGCAGTTGGATCCTTTACAAGATTATTTTCATCCTGTTGCATAGTACTAAGGGCACAAGGCAAGCCACCTTGATCTCCATATCTATCTTTAAAAGCATTGATGATGTCCTGTAAAGAAGCAAAAGAATATTCAGGACAATTATGAAACCAATTCAAAGCATCACCCTCTAAAGAAAAGGAAAATAGACGCATCTTGACATCTTCATGTTTATATTGGGAAGAATTACAATATCTGATTATTGTATGAGTAACCCTGGATAGATGCTTTCTAGCGGCGGCTGAATCACCACCAGAGAACAAAGGTAATTTATGAATGGCCTCTTCCGGCATATCATGGAGAAAGTTAGTAAAATGACATGGGGTAAACAAGTCATCCATGATGAAGGGATAAGGAGGGACCAAATGGACGCTAGAGAGAGACCCTTGCTCAAGAAAATCAAGAGATGCACAAGAAGCGAACTTGTACTAGAAATTCTTGTAAGAAATGAAAGAAGTGGTGTGGCCACTTAAACATGAATCTAGCGCTAGGATCCAAAAGGCAAAAACAACTGGATATAAGGGAGAGCTTCTTGTCTGAGAAATAATGGATGAATAAATGGAGTCGCCACCCAAACAAGAAACGAACCAAAATGTCTAGGTGCTAAAAGTGCAAATGAAACGGTTAATGACATGACGAAAGATAAGGTGATGAAAAGATCAAATGACGCCAGGAAATGATTGTGCTGATGGGATAAGAAATGATGAAAGATGAATGAACAGCACCAAAAAATGTTGTGCCACTTGACGGGCCAATGAATGGCAGAAAAAATGAGATGATTAAAACGATGTCGAGGAAACGAAGGACAGAAAAACTCTATCCCCGGCAACGGCGCCAAAAAATGTTGTCGTTGCCGGCTAAAATGAATAATAGAAAGATTAAAGATGAATGACGTATAGCCAAGGCCCAATAAATTGGTCCCCGGCAACGGCGTCAAAAAATGTTATCGCACAGAGTATTTAGGTAACGCAACAATGCTCAGAGTAAGGGTTGTCACTCTAATCCTTACTCACTCCGTTTAGACTCTCTCCAAGACAAGTCAAAGGGGGTAGTCCCTAAGGTGAATGGATGAGAGTAGCCTATGGAACACGGGCTCTAGGAGATTTCAAGGATGAACAACTTGATAAGCTTAGAATGAGTCTCGGTCAATTGAGATAGATAGACACGATCACAAGATAAAAATGACTACAAACCAGTGCCTTTAATTTGAATTAACCAAAGACTAAATAAATGACAAGTTATCCAGAAATATTTCCTGATATGTGACGAATAGTGGCAATCATGAATGATCAATGTAAACGCCCAAAATGTATCATGCAAGAGATTCCAGATTTAAAATAATTTTCGTTAATGACCCGGGTCTATAATTAATTAACTTCCTCCAATAGTCAATAAAAATTTTAAAACATTAATCGCACTTTGACCATAGAAAAATCATGAAAATTGCATTTAATCACCAAATAACACCAAGGAACTTTAAATTAGAGTTTTAATTATTCCTTAGGCAATTAGTTGAATGAAGAAATCAAAATATTTTTAATGTGATAGAATTAAAATGAATCAAAAAATTAAAATTTTAATGGGCCATAGGCCACCTTAAAATATTAAATGTGAAAGCGTAAATCCCTTTTTTAATTTATTTTTTATTCTCAATCCCAAACTGACAAAATTTTTTTAAAAATTAGGTTTCAAATGCTTAAGATTTTTAAAATTTTTAAAAGAAAATTTTGGATTTTTTTAGATTTTTAAATATTTTAGATTTTTAACATTTTTATTTAAATGTTTTGATTTGAGGATTTTTTAGGTTTTTAATGAAAATGAATAAAAAAAACAAAAACAAAAACAAAACAAAACAAACAAAAACAAAAAAAAACAAATCGAAAATAAAAAGGAAATTAAAAAATCATAAATAAAAACAAAACTAAAAAAAAAACAAATCAAACTAAATACAGTGTCGGATTCCAAAAATGAATCTAATCAAAGTAAAAAATGAAAAAATAAAAACTAATTCTAGACTAATTCATAACAATAAAAATAAAAGGGAAAATTTAAAGTGCTAACCCTAACCAACTAAAACATAAATACAAACAAATGAAACTTAAAAAAAAAAAAAAAAAAAAAAAAAAAAAAAAAAAACAACGAATGTGTTTTGTTGTCTTGCAGGTTGGACGGCAGTGGTTTAGCAGCACGATGGAGCGGACAGTAATGAGGAGCGATGGAGTTACGATGCAGGTGATGCAACGATGGCGGATGGGAGAATGCCGCAGAGTGAAGGAAAGCGTTGCAGACTTCGTTGAAGGAGCAGAGGAGGCCACATGAAGGTATGGAGTTGTAGCTGCGGGCTAGGATGGAGATGTGCAGGTCGTGAGCAGTGAGGGTATGGGCAACGTGTAGGAGAAAGGATATGCAGAAAAATGGAGCAATGAAGCTGCAATGAACAAGGTGGAGGGCAGGTCAAAAACCAAAGATCTAGCAGCAAGAGGAGACGCAGCAAGGAGGTCGAGCAGATGGGCAAAGGACAAGATGAAGCTGCGATGAAGGCAGAAAATGAAGGATGTGTAGGCAGCGGATGAGGGTTTGAAGATGCAGCGAAGGCAAGATTTGAGGGCTGGAGGAATCAGCGAGTTTTGAAGGCGGCCTTGGAGCTGCAAAAAACGCAGATGGTTGTGGTTTAATGGTAGCAGATTTGGAAAACGAGACAGCAGTCGAATGGAGCTACGGATTTGGAAATAGCAAGGGTGGGGTTTGCAGATGGAAAACGCATACAACAGAGGGAAGAAAAGAGAGAGTTTCTTCTTTAAAAAATTGAATTTGCACAATGAACCCAAAAACCCAGGCAGCAAACCAATCAACAAAATGGTAGCCCAGAAACCCTTTGAAAACTTTCCGGAAATCTCAATTAGAACGTTGAATTCACTTGCTTCAGATCTATTAATGAAACCCTTAAAAAAATTCTCTAGATTTAAAAAAAATTGAAACCCTGGACTGCAAAATCTTTTGAATAATCTCCCTGCAAAATTATGCAAATAAAACCCCAGAGACCCAGATCTTACCCTTCGGGGCCTAGATCTGGACTTTACACAGTTTTCTTCTTAAGATATGTAGCTACACGACAACAATAAAACACCCAAACGATATATACAAAAACCCAGAAAATCCCAAGTCAGAAAACCAAAAATAATTTACAGATCTATGTACAAGAATGGCAGATCTATCAGATCTAAGGAGTGTGAGTCCAACTCCGCTTCCAGATATGATAATCTAATGCTCTCAACAACCAGATTTATCAATTTCGCATATTAAAAAAAAAATTAAAGAAGGTGTTGAGCTCAAAACCCTTCATGCATCACCAACAAAAAATCTTATGATAAGCCCGAGATCAAATTAGGCTGGGCTCTTCAGAAAACACAGATCGGGAATTGGCTGGTCCAATAGAAAACTTCCTCGAACGCCCGATGATCTAAAAATTAAGACTTTCCTGCAAAACTCAATTCAACCATCAAAATAGAGCAAGAAAATGATAATAAAATTTCAGATAAATAGAGATACCTGCTATTACATTCAAAATTTAAATTATCACTTAAACCCCAGCGACTGAGCAAGATACCTGTACTCAAATCACTCTTCAAAAGCTATCATTAATGGCTAAAAAAAATTACATATGAAAACGATACATCTTACAGTATTTCCATGAAGAGTAACACCGGCGAAAAGTAACCCCAAAGTCTTTCTTTATTATCCAAATCAAAATTACACGAGAGCTTTTCACTTAGCACACAACTCAAAGGTCAGATGAATTGACTTACGAATGACTTCCTATTTAAAGATAAATCCTCGAACGGCTAGTTCGAGTGATTCTCGTCAAAGCAATCTCAACCGCTGATGAGGATTAAAATTTCTTTAAATCTCATCCATCGAAATATTAAATTTTTTAGGAAATTCGAATTTTTCAATTAAATGCATTTTAATTAATTCAAAAATTTATTTTTTGAATTAATTTCCTCAAAATTTTGACTTTGACTTAACCTAAGGGATCAAAGGCTTAAAATTTATCAAAATAATTAATTTATCTTAATCCTTGGACCAATTAAAATTTAACTTTTAAGGACCAACAAATTTTTCCTTCAGAGAATTTAAATATACCAAGGACTTAGAATTAATTAAAAAATTGGCTTAGGATTTTAATTAATTTTTGGCCAAAAAATTTAATTAATTAACCTATGAGAGGATAAATTATTTTTCCAACCCTTAAGACACTACATCATAAGGGAGAAAACCCATCTGTCAAAGACCCTCACAGACTACCCATTTCGGCAACACAAATATAATCCAGCAAACTAAGCAATTTGTAATAAAATAACCTAACCAAATAGTTAAGATTATTCCCAAATCACTTTTACATAGACTCGATCTAGAACACTAGGACTCGCCTAAAATCCCAGTGACAAAAGACATTCCGACTTTGGGGTAAAACTGAAGGAACACTCTCCCGACCATCTGAGAATGGATCGGTGAGACAAAAACCTCTCGGAATGTAGATCGTCACCAGAAAATAAGTTTACCTAAGCAATTACATACACGACACGGATTTGCTGAGATTATTTACATTATACATATGCAGAAATGGTTTACATAACATCTTGGAAGTGAAACTGATGATGATAGTTGTACGACACGAACACATCGATCAAGCACTATCTCTTTTGCGAAAAAGGGGGGTGTACTGCTATGTGTTGTTGACACATAGTGGTCAACAGTACCTATCGAGATTGAAGCTTGGAACACACCTTAGTCGCACCTAGTTAGATACCATGGTAAAGTATCTAATTTGTAGCATTGTGTGTGATATAGCTCTTCATAGATTATGTCATTTTGAGTTCATCCATATACCTATGTATATATGTGTAATTATGAATACCTTCCTAGCTAAGAGGGAGTGTTGAAGAATGTAACTAGTGTCAATCTTCATAATTGTATTTGTCAAAAGAAAAGAAAAAGAAATTTATTATAAAAGAAAAATATTTTTGAAGCATGGGTTTCATGCTTTTTTATTTATTTTCTAGATCATAGCCTCCATTCAAAGCTTTTAGTTTTTGTCAATAGTCAAGAGAGTCATTGTCATATTTATTAGACCTTTCTTGAGATTTTGTATCATGTAAAAAGAGTTATTTTTTAATCAAAAATGTCATTTGTCACCTCCACACCAAGTCAACCCTGTCCTGATGAAGTCGGCCTGGATTAGGGCTATTTGATCCAACAAAAGAAGTATAAATAGAAGTGCAACTCGAACTATTTGGTGTCATCCATCTCACAGAAGAAAAGAAGAGCAAAGAGCAAGAAAAGAAGAGCGAAGAGAAAGGATAAGGAAGAATGAAGCTGAAACGACAAAAATCATTTTTTTGTGCATCTCTCTCTCACAAGTGCAAAGTCTTCTAGGGTTTCTAGACAAGTAGCTAGGGGTCAAAATTTTGAAGTAGCTGCAAGTCTGAAATTTTGTAGTTGGTGGGCCGAAATTCTAGATTGAAGCTGCATCTAGGGAGCTGACACTTGGATACTTTGGCAGAATACATCTACTTGAAGGAAGGATTGACTTAGTGATTGGAGGAGGTCTTTGTCTAGGTCAAGAGGGTCTTGGATTGTCTCATCTTGATTTGAATCTACTAGTGGAAGATTTTGATTGGGTTTTCCCCTGGATAGCGGTTTTGCCCTGGCTGAGTGCCTATATCTTGTGTTCCTTGTTCTTGTGACCTTCATACATATTAATTTGGTAATTGCTTGATGAAAGATAACATAATAAAGAAGAAAGAGAAGCTAATATAAATCACAAGTAATTATCAAGAAAAGAGGAATCAAACCCTAAATATCTAAATGCAATGATTTCTTAAGAAGTGACACAAGGACATGGTGTAATAGTTTCTTACAATCAATTTTGCATTACATTGATAAAGTTGTTTGACCGCAAGGATTTAGAGGCACACTCCAGAGTTTTGGATCAATTGAGACAAGTTGGGACACTTGATGCATATATTTCAGAATTTCAATGGTTTTCAGTCACAGTTTCTGATGTGACTGAGAAGAGGTTGATTTATTCGTTCATAAAGAGCTTGTTAGAACCTTTAAGGGGTTGGGTCAAAGATTTTGATCCACCAAACTTGCGAGATGCTATTAAGTGTGCAAGGAATATGGAGTTATACACACCATAAGCTATATTTCCTTGCAAATTTCCGCATAGACCCTTGTCGCAAAGTTGGCGGCAAAGGAAGGAGTTGAACAAGAAGCTATGGTATAATAGACCTACGAGTGAGATGTCTAGGCCATTTAGTGGCGTAACTCGTGATTCAAGGGATGAGTTGAGACAAAAAAGGCTTTACGTTGACTATCATGAGCCTTGGACACCTAGACATAAGTGTAGAAGCAAAGGCAAGGCCCACTGGATTGAGGTTTTTGAGGAGCCTAGTGATGATGAGTCAGAAGAGACATAGGTTCCTAATGAGCAACACGAGTATATGGATAGAGAGACTAGTACAAATGAGCACCCGAATGATTTGGAACACATAGATGGTGCATTTGCAACCATCACTACCATTCCTCATTATAACACCTTTACAGTAAAATGTGTTATACAGGGACAACAAGTTGTTGTGTTGACTAATAGTGGGGCTACCCATAATTTCATTGACTCGTCCTATGTGAAGAAGCGTGGTTTGCAAGTTGAGGAGCACGATGGTTTTCGAGTGAGGATAGCAAGTGGCCCAATGTTGCATTGTGTTCATCGTGTTCCACATTTGAGTATAACTTTGGGTAATTACATCCTTACTGATGACTTTTATGTGGTCGACATTGAGGATACCAATGTTCAATGGTTGCATTTTATAAGTCCATTTCTTACGAACTTTAAGACTATGCAATTGGGTTACAGAGCAGATGGTAGGAGGATAGTATTACGGGGCTTATCTCCATATGCTTCTAGAGTCATTTCAGCTAAAGGATGGAGAGAGTTTTTCGACATTCAGAGGTCGAATGGGCAGTGCAATGTTTCATTTCAAAAAGGTTTACCAATACAGGACAACATGGATATCATGTGGACATACAAGGCTTGTTAGATAAGCATAGTGTGGTATTTTCAGATCTATTGCATGACCTACCTCCAAATCATGGTTTTGAACATGTTATTGAGCTTATGGATAGCAAGCCAATTGTTACAAATCCCTACAATCATCCTAAACAATTCAACGATGAGATTAAGAGGACTATTTGGGATTTGTTGGATGCAGGACATATATGGCCTAGCTCTAGTCCCTTACTTTCTTTGTTGTCCTAGTGAAGAAGGATGGCACTATGAGGATATGCATTCATTGTCGTGCACTAAATAAGAAGACCATCAAGAACAAGTATCCTATTCCATGTATTGATGAGCTACATGGAGCAGTCTATTTCTCCAAAATAGATCTTCATTTAGGATACCATCAAATTCAAGTCAAGAACAGGATGTGCACAAAACAACTTTCAGGTGTCACTTTAGACATTTTCAGTATGTGGAGATGCCCTTTGGGTTATCAAATGCTCTAGCTACTTTTCAGTCTTGCATGAACCATGTGTTCAACAAGCAGTTGCAGAAATTTGTGTTGGCTTTATTTGATGATATTTTAGTATATAGCAAGTCGTGGGAAGAGCATCTTCGACACCTTGATGAAGTGTTAAAGTATATTAGCAGCTAATTCCCTTTTTACGAAAGCTCTAAGTGTGAGTTCGACATGATTGAGCTATTATATTTGGATATGTCTTTGGATGAGGAGGTGTGAAGGCACATCAGGAGAAGATTCAAGCTATACCTAACTGGTCACCGCCAAAAAACGTGTCACAATTGCAGGCTTTCATTGGTTTGTGCACATACTATAGACAGTTTGTGAAGGGATTTTCTTCAAACCGCTCCTCTGACAGATTTGTCCGAGAAGGATGATTTTATCAAGATGGATGAGACTCAGGGAATTATGGATCATCTTAAGAAGATAATGACTACTTGTCCTGTTTTGGCTTTACCAGATTTCTCTAAACCTTTTGTGCTAGAGTGTGATGCATCAGGTATTGTTATTAGGGTTGTTTTGATGCAAGACAAGCAACCCATTGCTTATGAAAGTCGAAAACTGAATGAAGTTGAAAGGAGATTCTCAACATATGATAAGGAGATGTTGGCCATCTTGCTCGCACTTGAAGAGTTTCATCAATATCTTGTGGGCAGCAAGTTTACTATGAGAATTGATCATAACAACCTCAAGTATTTCATGGAGCAAAAAGGATTAAATGAGAGACAACAACGTTGGGTAAGTAAGCTACAAGGGTATGACTTTGACATTGAATTCCTCAAGGGGAAGAATAATGTTGTTGTTGATGCATTATCTAGAAATCCTTCATTTTTCTCACTTTCAAAAATTTTAGCCTCTTGGAAGGATCACATACTAGTAGAATATGCAAAAAATTAGCATGCTTTTAATATTTTAGATGGTAAAATTGATGATGGAAGATATAAAGTGATGAATGAAATCATCTATTACAACTTACAAGAATAGAATCTACCCAGTGTTGAAATTTTGATTCCTATGTTGTTACAATCACTTAAATCCAGAGCTTCTTTATGTTGCAAAATAAGTTAAGTAATTGTAGATAGAACATAAACCATATGCACAATGGAAAACAGCCAAGAACTCAATGAGACACAGAGAAGTTAGGTCAATGACAAGGGCTAAACCCACAAGGGGAAAACCCAACCAAATTCTTTTTATATTAGAAATCAATTGTTCAACACAGATACAAAGTACAATGAAAGAATGAAGAATTTCACCCAAATCTGAGGAAGGTCTTTGATAGCAATAGTTGATGCAAACACTGAATCACTTTGGCTCTCCAAGAGCTACTCTTTCTCTTCAAGAATCTCTTTCTCTCTCCCTCAATCTTCCTCTAGGCTCTCCAACTCTCTCTTTATCAAGTTCGAATTCTCCTCTCACAAGCACAAGTAAGTGTGTCAAGGGAGGATAAGAGACACAAATATATAGGAAGAGCAAGGAGGTTGAATTCATGAGGGAGTAACTCCTATGCCTTTAGGAGGAGTTACATATGCCAAAATAGGAGTGTAACTTATACCATAAAGGAGAGGAGTGTAACTTATGCATTTAGGAGAGAAGTGTAACTTATGCATTAAAGAGGTGTAAGAGGAATCTTTTTATGACAAGTCATTAAAGTGTGTAAGAGGGTATAAGAGGTGTGGAAGAGCATTAAAGAGAGAGAGGAATGAATCCATTAAGAGAGAGAGTGTGGCATATGCATTAATTAAGGGGAGTTACATATGGCATGATTGAGAGACTTGAATTTCTTTTTAATAATAATATAATAATATCATAAAGAAGATAATAGTAATAATAATAATAATATTGATGATTAAGTTTAAGAATTAAACAATTGAGATTGATTAAGGACAAGTTAAATGAATTTCTATCATGTATATATGATTACGAATTGATGGAAGGTGATTTAATATTTTTGGAAAGTCATGGTTGCAAAGATAGACATGGCTTTCTATTTTTGGAAAGTCACTTTAGAAAGGTTAGAAATGAAATTCTATTCAAGGAAATTCATCCCATAGCTGTCAATTTTCAACACCTGATGCCCAAAAGCAAGTTTAAGTACAAAATTCTAATTGTTGTTCATAACAATCAGCTTGTTGGTCACCCTGGTTATTTGAAGACATACAGGTTTGCTCGGGAAAGGTTCTCATGGAAAGGTATGAAGGATGATGTTCTCAATCATGTGAGGGAATGCATAGAATGCCAAAGAAACAAGGTCAAATTTTCCTTCCCTACAGGGCTGCTGCAACCACTTCCTATTCCCAACCAAAAAATGGGAACAAATATTGATGAATTTTATCACGGGGCTACCTAAGGTAAAAGGTAAGGATGGTATTTTTGTTGTAGTGGACATACTTGCTAAACATGCTCATTTCATGCCAATGCCTTTTGAATCTAAACCTCCACAAGTTGGTGGTCTATTTTTTGAATATGTATTCAGACTTCATAGTGTGCCAAAGAGGATTGTAAGTGATGGGGACCACATATTCATAAGCATTTTTTAGCAAGAATTGATGAAGTTGGCAAGAATAGAATTGGATCATAGCACTAGATATCATCCTCAAATTGATGGTCATACTAAAATTGTCAATAAATGGCTTGAGGGCTACTTGAGGAACTATGTCTCGAGACAGCAAAAATCACGGGTGAGATGGTTAAATTTGGAATAATTTTGTTACAACACTACATGTCAAATGAGCATCGACATGACTCCTTTCAAAGCCTTGTATGGTTATGAAGCTTCTACATTTGTGGATTTGGTTTTTTCTGACACTAGAGCTCCAAAATCTCGAGTGTGCTAAAGAGAACCAAGATATCCTTAGGACACTCAAGAAGAATATTCAGATCACACAGGAACAACAAAGAAAATATGTTGATTATCATTGAATCTAGAGGTCTTTTGAGGTGGGAGACATAGTATTTTTGCATATTCAACTTTATAGACAATCTTCATTGAAGATCAGTGGAGCGGAAAAGCTTAAACCCCAGTTTTATGGGCCTTTCAAGGTGATTAGGAGAATTGGTGGTGTAGCATATGAGTTCAAGCTACCTTCTACAAGCAAAATTCACAATATATTTCATATATCATGTTTCAAAAAGGCTCTTGGGCAGCATGTGACTCCTTCAAAAGAATGACCTCCCATGGATGAAAAAGGTAAATTGATAATTATTATAGAGACCATTTTGCAAGTAAGGTAGAAATGATTGAGGAATAAAGTAATCTTTGAATATCTCATCAAATGGAAAAACTTGCCTTTGGAGGATGCAACATGGGAAGGGAGGGAGATTCTTAACCATCCCGATCTACAAATTCTTGAGGACAAGCATTCTTTGGGTGGGGGGGGGGACTGTAATATCCCCAACTCAAACATTGAAAACTAATAGCAAATCAATTAGCATGCCCTTGTCTTACCCAAGAGGAAAAGGGCGTAGAGCCACATTAGGTTTGGGCACATGAATGTGGATTAGTACACATAGATAAGATTGAGTGTGATTGGGAGTTATTTTGAGCGACTATATGAGTGAACAAAAGAACACTAGCACACATGCACGGATTTAGGAATGGGTTGGCACTTTTCTTGGAGTTAACTACAACACATGCATCCATCGGGAGATAACTAAGAGTGTAGTCCAGTTAACTAGAGCATGACTTTTTCTCTCCCACTTCACAACAGTTTAACATGAATTAGATCCAAAGTATCTCCACTATACTGAGTGCATGCTCCTTCTCTCCACTTCTACTTTAGTTGAACTCAAGTGTACTCCCTTAGCCCTGTGCATGGCCATCTCATCCTAGTTCACCATCACTTAACCAAAATGCATGGATGAGAACTCCAAGAAGACTAGTTAGTTAACAATGTGCATCTCCTTGAAACCTTCTCTTAACTTCGATGCTTAAATAATCTACTTTGGGTCATCCTCAAGTCGACAAGGCGCATCTACACATTAACTTGAGTCTCACTAATGTGTTGGAAAATCAAAAAGGCAGAACAATTACCAAACAATTACTAATAACCATAAAAGATCAAAGGCATTAGATGTAGGCAGAGAAAAACCCCTATCTAGGGGAAAACCCAGTCAACAACTCTTCCTTTAATAGATTCACGAGATGATCCAAGACTCCTTGACTTAGACACAGACTTCCTCCAATCACCAAGTCAGCCCTTCCTTTCTTCTATAGATGGTAACCTTCCAGCAACAACTTTGACCTAGCACTTCAATCTTGCAACAACAAAACTTCAACCCTGATGTAGTATTTCAACCTTCCAGCAGCAGAACTTCGACCCAATAGCAGAACTTCGACCCTGATGTAGTATTTCGACCTTCCAGCAATAGCCCAGTAAATTCACACATGTGAGAGAGATGACCCAGAAAAACTTCGATCTAGCAATCCTTCTCCTTCTCCTGCAATTTCGTACACTTCTAATTCTTTTGCTTGTATATTGAACTTGTGAGTGATACTCAAAATGAATCGAACTGCACTTCTATATATAGCCTTTTTTAGAGTTCAAATTACCCTCATGTAGGCCGACTTGGTGTGGAGGTGACAAATGACTTATTTTACTCTATAGTTATTCTCTTTACATGATTCAAAAGCCCAAGAAGGGTCTCATTAAATGGAAAATGACTCTAATGACTTAATATAAAACCTAGAAGTCCTTAATGGGGACTTTGACCTAAAACATGATGACCCAAGCATGAAACCCATGCTTTAATAGGTCATAATAATAATAATAATAAATTCTTTCTTTTGATAAATACATTTCATTATGACCTAAATACAATTATGAAGACCGAACCTAGTTACATTCTTCAACACTCCCTCTTAACTAGGGAGGTATTCATATATATACAAGTACATGAAAGATCTCAAAACACATGAACCATGAACAGTTTAGGCACTCACGGTGCCATAGACTAGATTCCTGACCAAGGGAATCTATCTGGGTGGGACTAAGATGGACTAAATCTTCTAAACTCTGTAGGTACCATCAGGCTTACTTGTTAACCATCAGCCCAGGGAACTAGGTGCGTAATGCAAGGTCAAATCTCTATGACCAATGCCACCCTCCCTACTTCGGGAACTAGACATCAACACACAAGTCGACCAGATGTCCTCCCGGGTATACACAATGCCTCAGCACAAGAAATCTCTCCCAATCAAACAGATCGGTAACATCAAGCATGCTTCCAAAACTTCGAGAGATTTACCTGAACAATCACAACCCCAATCAGTATTAAACTTTCAAATATACATAAGTTAACACAAACCTTCGGGGTTTTCAATCATCTTGATGTTGCTTCACAATTTATCATAGTAGGACTTAGAGGCTTTCCAAACAAATCTTGACAGAAGATTCCTCAATCATATAGCTTCCTTTCCTGCTCCACATGCAACAACATATTCTACGACCGGATCCTGCTTTCCTTCTTTCAGTGGCACCTCATTATTCATTCTCCAATTTCTTCTTCAAGGCATCCATCATGACTATAATATTCCCTCCCTCTCAACTTGGGAGATATACTCTTTCTGTTAACCAGGCTCCCTCTTAACTTAGGGAGATCAACTAATTTCTATGATATCAAAGAATCTTTCATGGCTTCAATCATTCTTATCAAAGTCATCTTGATCATCATCATTCATATAACTTCCTTCATCATGCTTATCAATCAAACCAACTTTACTTACAAATATATTCAACATTTTGAAGATTATGTACCTCCACAACTTAGATAGCAAGTACAACCAAATACATATATAGAAGCATGAACTTAACTATATCAGAATCATGGAAGTATTAGACTTTAGACATCAAATGCCTAAACTTAGTTAAGCCCATAATCAGCAAAAGACACATACTTTTAAACTTCAACTTCTTGCTTGCGTTTTGTTACAAACCCTAGATCACATTAGTTTCATTATATCTTGGGCCTCAATATTTATTTCAAAGATATGACAGACTCTACTATAATATATTACAAACCCTAGAAGTAATTCAAACAAGTACAATTCTATAATGCATCTAACAATTTTCAAAATTCATAAGTTAGACTTCTACTAGGATTTAATGCAAACCCTAGATTCCATTTTAGAGACACCAAGCCTTAGATGTCAACAAATAAAACCATTCACAGCCCAATCTAATATGATCAATTTCTACTAAGGTTTGTTGTAAACCCTAGATTTTATCATCATAATGGAAACAATATCACCATATTCTAGAATATCAAACTTCTACTAGGCTTAGTTACAAACCCTAGAATGTATACACTATGAGCATCAACAATTAGGTTAGCATATATACATATCTAGGATTTCATGCACAAGCATATTACTATCCATAAGGTAAGCCCAAGACACATATCAATACATTTAAAGTCAGACATATAACAATCTTGATTAGGCTAGGGTTTTGATCAGACAGAAAAACATACACCTAGGGTTTCATTCCTAAGAGCTTACTCTAGATGTTATGAGGGTTTTGCTCATAAACCCTAAATTACCAAAACCTCAAGATCTAGGAATACACAAACCTAAAGGGCTAGGGTTTCCATAACAATACTAAGACTCCAAACATGACATTACCATCAAAACCTCAAACATCAAAAGAATAGAATTTTCTAGATTTCATCAGTAACCCTAAATAGACTAGGGTTTTTCACATTAGCATTGACATACGCTTAGGTTTGGGTTTTACATAGAACCTTTTAGGGTTCCACAAACATGATGCTTTTAATGAGGGTAGATTCTATCTAACGATTAATCACCCAGATAACAATCTCTATGATTCAAATGTCCTAGGCATAATACTTGTTAGTAATGTCAAGCAAAATTATTAGAATGAATGAATAGACCTTTATCAAGAAGAGAACAAAACTTATGATCTAGAACATACCTTTGAGTTGTTTTCTAGACAAACCTTATAGGACATCAATTACAATAGAACTTCTATCATGCTTTGTCTTGTAAGATCTTCTCCATAGCCCTTGAGTATATCAGCAGGCTTTTCCTAAACAAGGAAAATATGAAAAGAAATGTTATTAGCATCTAATACAAACACATTTAGATAGGAAAAGGAAAACCAAATATAAAAAATAATACAAGGAGTAAGATAATTATCTTTGAAAAAATGGTGAGGGCTCCCTCTTAATCCAATCTCAAAGGAGACCTATAACTTTAACAAAACAATTCAAAAACTTAGAGTAGAGGGACTTAGAAGTATAAGGCCTTTATTTCCAATTCTTCGGTCTTGTTCTTCTTTGTAGATCCTTCTTCAGCAACATTAGTTTAATCCCTATTTCTCTTTTCTTATTTCTCGAATTCTCAGGACAATCGCTTCTATAGTGACCCATCTTGTGACAATTATAGCATTCTATCTTGGATAGATCTACCTTATTTCGAGACCTTTTAGACTTCTTGAAGGTTCCTTTGTTCTGGTGGTGAGCGGAATAGGCATTTGAAATTTTCTTTTCTTCATTCTCTTTGTTGCTTACTAATGAAATTCTGACTTCTTGTTGACTACATGCATTCCATAATTGTTCGAATGTAGGAGTTTCCTTCCAACTGTTGATACTTGATGAAAAGGCACTCCAAGGTATTGGTAATCCTAGAAGTGCAATGATTACAAGTTCCTTTTCAAGTACTATCTCATCTATTGCCGAGAGTTCATCTTTGATTCTAGCGATTCTTACAAAGAAGGATGCCACAGTGTCCTCCTTTGTCATCTTCATAGTTCTTAGTTCATTCTTAAGACTTGCAATTTGACCAAGATTCTTGGTTGTGAACAATTTGAATAAGGCTTCATACATCTCTTGAGTGGAATCTATGTTGGATATATATGGGATGAGGTTATCCTTTATTCCATCCACCATTAGGGTCATGGCCAATATCTCTGGTTTCGGAAAGACATATGGGCTCCCCCTAGTCAGAAGGGTGTGTTTTGGTGGAAGAACTTCGATTTTTGTGAGACCCTAGCACATCATCTTTTCTAGGCTACAACCATTCATCAGGCTTGGAGGTCGATTTGGAGATAAAATTCAAAGGAGAGTTTCATATTTGTGTTTATTTCAGCAAGTAATCTTCATATTTCTAATTTCTGATTTTTATATGCAAACAAAATTTCAGATTCTGCCATGCCGTCATTTTGGAAATATTGTTATTTCTCCAGCATCTCTATTTGGGGATATTATTATAAACCTCTTGGAGAAACATCCTACTCTTAAGTTGTGTATTAATACACAGATTTCATTTGAAGTTTGTCATCATGTGATTCATTCATTCTTAATAAATTGTTTTTCCTAAGGGAAACTATCTATTGAGATTCACGCAAAAGAATGACAATCGCATGGAACCAAATAGCCAACCCAAAAAGCTGCAATAAAGAAGAAAACAACAATACTAGGGAAGTGCACTCCTTAGAGAGAAAAATGTCTTAAGGACAAGTGCACTAGAGAGAGAAACCTACAATAATAGCTAAGATAACCCTGAAGATGCAATACGAGAGATGGTCATTAGTGTGCTAGAGAGACATCAAATGCAAGAGATAAACTCAACCAAGGCAGAAAAAGGGGACAACTTCTCAAAGAAATGGTGAGACTTAGTATACGTGAAACACTAAAAAGTAAATAATGTATTATATTTGTATTTGTACATATATTTTGTTTTCAATGTTACATAAGGATACATTCTCAAGGATAAGGGACACCCTCCCCACATTCCCAAGATGTGGATACTCCAAAAGGAACATTTCCCTACATCCCCTTTTGAGGTGGACACAAGATGTAGTAGGGAACATCCCCTCAAAAAAAAAGGCACTCCATGCTCCCTTTTGACCAAAGATTGTCATTTTGAGGGCAAGAAAAGACAAAAATGCAAACTAAAAAGAAACAAATGAAAATGCACATGTAGATGAGGATGGCCATGATGAGGGAATACTCAAGTTGGTTGGCATGCCATTCAGTATTTTGGAGAATCCAAATGATTATCCTTTAGATAGCAACATTTCCATGGTTGGTCCTTATTCGCTCATGCAATAGCTAGATGTAGAGACTAGTGGGACACTATCTTGAGCAATGATGTTCATTTGTCATTTGATTTGGTCTTAGATCAGTTATTTTAAGACTTAGATATATATCCTTTGAATGTTCTAAATATAATGAGAATTACAATGGTGATAGATGTTGAAATATGTAACTAGGTTCGGTCTTCATAATGACATATGTAATCATGATTTTCTGTATTTAATGAAAAGAGAAAAATAAATTTATTATTGTTATTCTTAAGGCATGGGTTTCATGCTCAAAGGAAATTTATTTTTAGATCAAGCACCCATTGAGTGCTTCTAGGGCTTGTCATTGAGTTTACAAGTCAATTGAGTCAATGTCAAGTATGAAAGACCCTTTTGGGCATGTTACATAGTGTAAAAAAAAATTAGTTGAGTCAAAAGACCCTCCAAGACCTCGTCATGGTGCAAAGATCAAGTCGGCCTACATGAATGGACAAGTCAGCCTAAAGATAGCAATCCGTACCCCTCAAAAGCTTATAAATAAGAAGGAACTCGACCTCATTTGGAGGCACACTCAAGCAAGTTCGATTTCCTCAAGATAGAAGCTGGAAAAGGACAAAGAAGAAGAAGAAGAACTAGATCGAAGTTTTGGGCCTCTCTCTCTCTCTTTTGTTAGGGTTTCTATAGTTACTGGGCAAGATGAAATTTTGAAGTTGCATCGAAGCTATGAAGCTGCATCGAAGCTGTGAAGTTGCATCAAAGCTCTGAAGCTGCATCGAAGCTCTAAAGCTGCATCGAAGTTGTGAAGCTATATCAAAGTTGTGAAACTGCATCGACGTTGTGAAGTTGCATTGAAGCTGTGAAGCTGCATCGACACTGTAAAGTTGCAACTAGGTCGAAGTTGTGAAAGGTTGAAATTGTGCATTTGTTGGATAGGTCGAAGTTGCAGAAGAAGTTGCAGAAAAGAAAGACCATGATGAGGTATGTAAATAAAGGAGACCCCTGACATATGAAGTCTGGGAGATGTGTTTATGAATGTGCAGGATGTTGCAAGCAAGCAAGATGTCATGTTGAAAGGCCATCACAAAAGGTCACTGTGATTTAATGTTCATTTTTTATTTTTGAACAACATTCCGATGGGTTGATACAGGGCTACCGAAAGAGGGTTGTGGTGTCACCTACAACTAGCACTCATGTGGTTGGATGGAAGATCCTAAAGGAAACATGACTTGGAAGAGGTAGCAGTGTGAAGAAAAGCCAGATGTGGACTAGAAGATCACTTTCCAATGAATAAAAGGATGACATCATTGATATGCTTCGTGAAGGAAAGTGATGGATGGTCGATGCCCTACGACTGATGAAGGCTCCATAATGAAAAGGATGAACTTCAGGACATAGAAAGAAGGAGCCCCATAAGCAGTTGATGGTCCCATAATCTCCATCTAGAGCAGAAATTTGTTGGAAGCAAGTCCCTAGTTAAGAGGGAGCTTGGACAAGTCCCTAGATAAGAGGGAGCTTGGGTACATTCTTTTTATAGGAATGGGAGGGTATATCCTCCCTAGTTGAAGAAATTATCTTAGGAAGGGAGGAGACGGGCGATGGCAAGAACTAGCATATGTAGAGAGGAGATGGTTTATGGCGCTACCATTCTTCGCGAATCTGGTACTCGAGGTATCAAACCTCTGACTGATGACAATTTTGGCTACGCTTTGGATGTTAGGGTTGAAAAGATCTACAGCTCTCACCCTCCAACTGAAGTATTTTTGGGCCCTAGAACTGATCTATCAACAGATCCAAGATGCCGTGACAGAGATCTACAGGTTTCTTTTCCCATACTTCGATATCCTTCCCCGCAGATGCATATCGCGGTCAGATCTATCCACGGACCCAACTCATACTTGGATGGTGAGGGAACTGACAGAATAATACACTCTTGGTTCTACACACTTGAAATGCACCAATCTGAAAAGGGATCTGATACTCGAAGTTGTATAAGGGTTCCCATCTGTTAATTTTAGGTATGTTCTATGCTAGAGCAATTTATTTAAATTTTCACAGTTAGTAATCACATCAACATTATAGTAAACTGCAGATAGAACATAAATATAAATCGCAGAAGACAAGCCAAGACAAGAGGACACAAGATGTGGCGCTAGCCAGGGACAAACCCCACAGTGTGGGGAAACCATTGATCAATTCTTCTTTTATGTTCTTCAAAGTTCAGCAGAGAAAGAGAGAGAGAGAGATAGTACATTTACAATAGAAGTCAACACTTTGACTTATCTAGATCTGAGCATAGATCATCTCCAATAACGATGATACATGAGATCAGTTGAAGACATTCTACTTCAACTGATTCTCCAACGTGACGACTTCACCTATCGTCCATTTGTTGCACCTTACCGTGTAGCACCATGTTGTACCATCACAATGTTGGACCTTGATGACTGAGTTGCTCTCATCTGCTTTCATCATCATGCTGCCCATTATGCTGCATCTTCCATCATTGAGATCTGAGACTATCCATCTTTATCATTCTCATTATGTTGAGCTTGTAACCATCAGAAACGTTTCTGCTTATGATCCTGTCATGGTGACTGCATATTAATATACTGAGCAAGTGTACAGTACTGATATTCAGATTGAGATCACAGATCCGAATACACTGTCATTATGGAAACTCATTCCATCAACATGGTTCTGCAAAGATAGTATGTAGAGCCAATTCTAGCAACCTTAAAAAATATAGTTCATTATGTCGAGGTTGTTACAGGGATCTTTAAGCCGAGACTGAGATTGCTGATTTATAGATCAACATCTATAGCTGCTGTGATTATTGTTCTTTGTAGCACGTCAAGGCTACATCATATTCAATCTGAGTGTGGTGTTACCCAATGAGATTGTATGTCTCTACGCATAAGTTTGCTAAGGATTTCCGCCATCGTAGAATGGTGACTGCGTCCTGAGTGCCCAAATCACACGCTGCCTGTTTCTCTACGCTGCCAGATCCACTCTTTCAGATCACCCACAGCTTCAACGTTCCCTGATCTACACTACGATTGTTGTGTCCTTATGCCTGAGTGCCCAGATCACACGCTTCCTGTTTCTCTACGCTGCCAGATCCACTCTTTCAGATCACCTACAGCTTGAACGTTGCCTGATCTACGCTACGATTGATGTGTCCTTTCATGCGGCCATGACTACACCACGGTGCAGTCAATATCCTACTACGGAGACTGCGGCTATGAGATTGCGTTAATCATCTTCGTAGGTCAACGTAAGGCTTCTAGAGCTTATGTTTCTTTGTGTCAAGGGCGTGACAATATTTAGACCCTTATTCCATGACAGTGTTGAAGAGGCTCCCTTGATCAGCAAATAAGAGCTATGTTAGGGCATCATTTAGGCAAGGTCATACTTAGGATAGCGTAGAATTTGTCTTCCATGACCGCATAAGAACTTTACCATACCAACGTAGGTTTCTTCTTAGACTGTGTTATGAGATATTTTTCTTTGATTATATGAGCCTTCTTCTAGCTGCGTATTAGTCTTCTCCATGACAGTTTCTAGGGCTGCTCCATAGCTATAATTTAGAACTAGGGCATCATAGGCCAGTGTATATTCTCATGGTGTCTCTCTCCTACTCCAAAAACCCAATACGTGGAGAGGAGGAGATCACCTCAAGAATGTGTCTTCAATGACTTCAAGTCCTTGCCAATTTATACTAAAATGTAGATGATGAATAGGCATGACTATTGGGCTTCTGAGCCTACACAAGTTGTTGGTCAGCTTGATAATAATTCCATAATCAAAATAAATTCATATCTCCATAAATACTTATCGGAATCGGATGATCATTAGATCAATCCTACACCTCTCGACGAAAGGGATCGAATAAAAATATCAGCTGCCATAAATAAGCTGACCCACATGGAGTTTGGCCCTAGTTACCAATTTTAACACTCCCTCTCAACTAGGGAGAACTCCATCCGATGATCCATATGACCGGCTGTACTATTTCTGCCATCAGTGCCCTGCACTGCTCTACCAAGCTCTGCTCAGCTCTGTTGGCTCTGCTGGCTCTGCTCAGCTCTGCTGGCTGTGCTGGCTTTGCTCTACTCTGCTCAACTCTACTGGTTTTGCTCTGCTCTGCTCACATTTGTTGGCTCTGTTGGCTCTGCTCTGCTCTGCTCACATTTGTTGGCTTTGTTGCTCTGCTCTGCTCTGCTCAGCTCTGTTAGCTCTGCTCTGCTCAACTCAGCTCTGCTGGCTCTACTGGCTCTGCTCAGCTCTGCTGAACTATGAAGAAGAAGAATTGATCAAGAATGTCTCATACCATTCTCCACTGACCCGAAGTCAGTCTCAGAGTATGTACCACTGGTCCCAAACCAATCTCAACCGACCCAAAGTCACCGTCATAGTGGGTACCACTCCTACCACTGGTCCCAGACCAATCTCAACCGACCCAAAGTCAGCGTCATAGTGGGTAACACTCCTACCACTGGTCCCAGACCAGTATCGCAGTCTCAAAGAGTGTACCACTGGTCCCAGACCAGTCTCAACCGACCCAAAGTCAGCGTCATAGTATGTACCACTCTCACTGGTCCCAGACCAGTCCTGCACTGACCCAAGGTTAGTCTCAAAGTATGTACCACTGGTCCCAGACCAATCTCAACCGACCCGAAGTCAACGTCATAGTAGGTACCACTCCTACCACTGGTCCCAG
>APFE030082620.1:0-28590 GCA_000404065.3 Pinus taeda | reverse complement strand
GTGGAAAAATACAAAAATTGCTCCGAATTTCTTGAAATTTGGGCTGTACCTTCTCTGTCAAGTTTCATGCTAGGCTAAAGATGCTTCGGCCAATATCCAAAGGTGATCATGCTCCTTTTTCCTCTTTTACTTCTTTATTTCCTTCTTCAATTTTGCCTTCAGATTTCTTGTTCGTGCCTTGGAACTCATATTGCGTGCCCTGTAATGAAAAACCATGTGCCTGAACAATGCTTTGTCCCTATTAGCCTTTTCCAGCTGTCCCTCTAGGTGAATGTTTATTGTCTCGAGCCAAGACTCTCGATCATCATTAATCACTTGCTCCAATGTAGTGAATTCAATCCTCCTCCTTTGGGCAACTTGGCGATTCTCGTAGATGTTTCGTAACTCCATGATTTCTTGTTGATCTTCAAGCTATTTGTTCCTCTGCTCCAAGTATTTGATGATCCACTTATCCCTCTCCAAGTTGAGGGATAAGTTGTTGATCTCTATCTGCTGCTCCTAGATGATATCTCTAAGATGTGCATTTTGCGAGCCCATGTATGTAACATCATCCTGAATGAGAATGAAATCAGTCTCTCGCTCACCTGAAGGCCCCTCATCCTACATTGGCCTCTTAGCTTTGTTCTGTACCTGTGATGCTGATGTCAGAAGTGAGGCCCCTTCAACCCCAGGTGGAGATAACATTCGCTTGGCTGCTGCAAATAACTGCCTCGTGCCCTTCTAATATGTAATGAAGACTGATATAGTAGCAGTGTGTGGATGATGACCTTCTTGCTGATGAGAAGGTCCACCAGTCTCATGCCCAACCTCTGAAGGTCCCTGTGAAGCTCTAAAGAGGTCACCAGAGATGAAATCATCCCACGTGATACCCTGTAATCCAAGCTGATGAACCACCAAAATCTTGATGAGAGCAAAATGGCAAATACTGTTGAACTGTTGCTCAAGGGTCTTGTGCTGCACAAGGGCGGTCATCCTCTCTATGTTTCGGCATATAAAATATGGGATGTTCATCATCCATACCTGGGTGAAATGCATGAGCAACCTGATGTGATAAGCATATAATTGGGAGAAGCAACCTTCACAACTGAAATACTTCATGATTAATTTCATTAATGGAGCATATTCATCTTTGATATATCGGAAAGGGAACACTCTCTTTAGCTATCTCAAGAAACTAGGTCTAATATATGGCTCATAGTGTTGCCGGTCAATCTTCTGCCTCTTGTTCTATGGTTCTCCGATGTTAAGTATGCCAATGAGATAGAATCTGGTGTAAGTGTGTAAGTGACACCAGCCAAAGTCACTCTATCACCATGTAAATGTAATACAAATAAGCAAGCCAACTCCTGATGGACTTGAACAGTAGCAACCTTCTCGCAAAATTCATATCATGACTGAAACTGAAAACAAGAGATGGCAATAGGACAGGCCTACAATTCTGTAAGTGTGGTCGGTTCTTCTCTAACATGTCTTCCACCTTTATGATGCCTCCGGGGTGCATGTCCTTCCAAGGGTGAGTCACTTTGGGTTTCCACTTCATAATCAGATGAACGATTGGATGACATAATTGTTGTTGTACAACTTCCTTGGAGAAATAGATGTTGGTGAAAAAACTATGTTGGACTACTCTTTTATGATATGTTTGAACTCTACCACGAAGGGGAAAAAATGCAACAAGGGACTGTTAGGAAGGGGGGGAAATAGTAAGGGATTAGGTACTATTGGGACTATAGGGATTAGGGAAATGTAGGAGAGTTTTGAGGGATTTGATGTATAGGGTAGGGTTTGGAGTTTTTACATTTGGCAATATGTGGAAGGTAATTGGGGATAGGGGTTTAGTAGTTTTTTGGGGATAGGGAAGAATAAAATTAGGGAGAATATGGAATAAGGGAGAAGAGAATGAGGGAAATAAGGGAGAAATGGAATGGAGGAGTGAGTTTGGAAGCAAAGTAATGATCTTGAAAACCCTAACAGCAAGTCTTCTTGAGGTATTGTAGAGGGAGGGTTTGATGCTTTGTTTCAACCATTCCCGTCCATAAACCACATCCCAAAATTGGAGGAAACACTAAAAATAAGACTGTACCTGGCAAATCAGTGTAAGTTCTTGGCAGTTTCAGGCTTTGGACTGTATGCACCGTGTTGCATACCCAATGCGTCATGTTGTCCCAGTGCGTCGCGCCTGTGTAAATCTACATTGTGCGCTCGCTCCCAGTGCGTCTGGCCTCTCCACTGCACTACGCCACCTGCTCTATGTGCCGCGCCGACCAAGTTGCCTCCAATTTCACTCAATTTCATAAAACTTTCTTTGAATTGCTTCCACTTGGTTGTTGGCACACAAATGACATTGATTCTCATGGAAATGTCTTTATAAAGACATGGATTTGATTTTTGTTTCTTCAAAACCCATTTTTGTAATGTTTGGCATTGAGACTTTTTCACACTTTATTTAAAGCTTTGTTTTTGGTTGATTCATTTGATTTTTTGACTAGAATGATGAGACTCTTTGAAATTTTTTGCAGGGATAGCTAACATGGAATTTTCCATAGGAGACTAGGGCTGTGCCTGAAGAATTCAACAGCTGATTTTTTTTTTAAATTATGGCAATTTATTACATAACGGAATGACGTATTTTCTTCAAAAAAAAGTTTTGAAGAAAAGTCATAGTCCAGCGATATGATGATCAAAATATTTTAAATAAAAACTCATTAAAAACCTCCCTCTGGCCTGCTAGCTTTATTGGACAACTTGAAGACACAACTTGTGAAACCCTAGACCTAGTGACTGAAATGACTCTTGCTGATCAAAAGACTAAAACATGACTGTAAGTGACTCAGAAACTTGATTTCGATGAACAGACCTGAGCCAGCAGTGCAAGGCATGAGGGGTAATGAATGACCAGACCCTTCTGTTAGATTATGGCATGCCCCTAACAGAATGCAACTCAGTGAAGTGAGTGAGACACCTAAAAATGAAATGCAATAGAGAGAAATGATCTCTAACGGAGGGATGTAAAGACTGACTCTAACACCTAGATCATTGGAGGACGCAATTTGAAATATAAGCATTGTTATAAAAAATCAAAGCACAGAATTGAGACTAAGCTAGAATGGAGAGGTAATGTAAAGAGGAAAGGAAAATGGGATAAAAGTGAGAAATACCACAGGGTATAGATAACAAAGAGAATGTTGCACCACCTAAGAGTTGCAATGCATTAGATAGAGGAGAGGCACATCGAGCTCAAGAGAAGAACAAGGATGGAGGGTAGAATCCCATAGAGTGTTGGAATTGTGGAAAAGATCATCACAGGAGAGATTGTCTACAAAATTATGGTGGTGGACACTAGATATACAATGCATAGGAGGTGGAGACTGTTGGAGATGTTGGCCAGATTATTCCTCATATCTATGCAGTCATGGACAACAACCATGCAAAACAACATGCATTTTTCATTGAGATGGATGATAAGCTTTGTGACAAGTTATTTCTATTTTGATTGAACCTAGGTCTAACTATAAGTATGTTAGTCCTGGCTTGATGGATAAATGTGGTTTGAATAAGGAGTTGCATGCAGAGTCTTGGTTAGTGCAGTTGGCTACAGGTACAAAGAAGTTAGTGCATCATTGGGTAAGAGCTTGGAAATTTGACTTAAATGGTATGCCTACTATTGTAGCTTATATTGTGTTTAAGCTTATTTATTACTTTTATCACAATGTCTGGTCTAAAATCATTGTAGGGGTTCAACCTTAATGAAGCTCTCTTATTTTCTTTACATCCCCAGAGTTTAAGGGAAATGAAGTATTTTGTTTATTATACATTGAAATCGCAAAAGAAAAAAGTATAAAAGAATAGATTCCTGTATACCCATGAGATAAAGTTAAATCATATTATAAATGGTTATATGGAGCCATAACCAAAATATATATGTATATGTGTTAAACAATGTGATCAAATTTCAATCACAAACTGCAGTGGCAGCTATATGAAATCATCCCTGGCCAGACCCGAAAGGTATATACATCATGGTTTAAAGTCCTGATGGGTCAGCTGCACTGTCGAGCTATGGACGTTGGGTTCCACCGATTGCGACTTGCGATGGTGGACCCAATATATATATATATATTCGGTTGTAAAGTCCTGGTGGGTCTGCTATATCGAAAAGCTCTTCATATACATTATAGGTACGCATTTTTATATGTATTTCTATTATAAAGGATTATAATAGAAATAAGCGTTGAATAGGCTGGACCCAAAACATATATATATTATGTTCTATAAGCCTCGATGGGTCTGCAATCATTGCATAACACTTTACATATATGTATATGGTATACCGATTGCAATTGCGATGGCCGAACCCGAAAAACTATATATTTCATTTTGTAATTCCGGTAGGTCCATGAGGGATACAAAGAGTGGGTTTAAAATTACAATTGGGATTTTGGGTGGAGTAAAAATGGTAAGTGGTTTTTAGTGGAGCTCAGCTGATTTCACTTATCGTTCGACACCTAGTAGTTTGGTGGAGAGAGAAAACTGCTCATTTCGGGTGAGTATTCTTCGTGCTTATGTCTCACCCAAAATCGCTGTAGACTGTCGGATCAAGCAGATATTGATCGACACTTTTAAAGCATCAGGCAAATTTGTTGCCTAGAGAACTATGCAGAGGCTTTGAAAAGTGCGGAAAAGGTACGTTATGCATGCCTTATGGGTATTTTCATTGAAGATTGTTGATAATGAATTTAGCATGGATATAAGGTTTTATATGTAATGTTCGTGGTATATCCAATGTTAAAGAGTGGTTTAATTATATATCCGGACTATATTTGGATTAATATAAGGTTATTAAAGATTTAAAAGGGTGATTAAGTCCTGATGAGTGAATGTGACTAAGGGTTAGTCTATGTTGGATTTAATAAATCATTTCACATAAGGATTTATGGAAGGGGCCTTAACCATTATGGATTAAAGGTTTGACTTGGAAGATCATTGAATATGGATAAACATCTACATACTGTGGGTAAATTAGGGGTAACCCTGCATTATTTTGATGGGAGGTCAACAGAGCGTGGAACGGGTAGATTTGACATATTTTTAAAGCAAGATTAACTCTTTTTGAGTTCCGTGTTAATCAAAGGTTCACGCTAATTTCATTGTGTAAAGAGGGAAATCAGGGTTAGAGCTGAATATGAAGAGGAAGGCGATTAGGTATGTTTTCTTTGTATTTCGACCAATCAAAACACCCGATACATATGTAAGCCTAGTATTACACAAGCTAAACACATTTCATTACGGCTAAAATGAATTAAACATCATTAGGAAATTTACAAAGGAACTCAGCAGTGGATTAAAAGAGCAAACCAGTAGTTACTGTCCTCTTCTGAATTCAGTTATGTTCTTGTTATTTCATGTTCATTAAGGTGTCTTTTACCTTGTATAAAATTCTATAATAGTTTTTACTTCATATAGTTAGAGAAGTAGTTAAATAATTTGAGTAGTTTCATAAATGAACAACTATTCCACAATGTATAAAAAGATGAAAATTTACAAAGAAAGGGTTCGAATATTGGAGAACCCAGAGACTAGGCCACTATATTCCTGATATAATTGTTGATTAAGGAAAGAATTAGTAGTTTCGATGAATTTTTGGGCATAATTTTGTAACCCTCTCTGTTATGTGTCATCTTATGTTTTCTTCTTTCAGGTATAGTAATGAAGTTGTAGGTCTTTATTTGATTATGTAGATAAAGTTAAAATTCCTTAAAAGAGTGCTCCTATACTTGAAGTTTTCACCTCCCTTTCTAAGTTATAGATAATAATTTTTGTGAAGGACCAACATATTATCTTCAACTTCTTCAATAATCACATATAGTAGTTTCTGTGTTAAGCAACATATTGTCTATGATTCAGTTCTCATTTTCATAATTCTTCTAAGCTACAGATAGTAGTTTTTGTGAAAGGCCAACATATTACTCTAACTTCCCCTTTAAACTTTCTTCATTCATCATTTGCATCTAGCAACAAATGGCATTCTGAGATGTTCTGGCCAGGTGCTTCATTTCAGAACACAACAAACAATAAAGTGAAAAATAAGTAACAACAAACAATAATCATTAATGTCTTAAGCACAATTACTCCACAACGAGGAAATTGGTTTCTTAAGGAACAACATTAATTGGCATCGTTTCCAGAGAGAGAAGACAAGAACACTTTTCTCTGGGTTTTCAATATTTTCCTCTAGTTGTTCAGTGAGGAGGAAATATTTGGCTATTTTGAATCAAAGCAATAACTCTGGCTTCAAGAAGACCC
Organism: Pinus taeda; assembly: GCA_000404065.3. NCBI lineage: Eukaryota > Viridiplantae > Streptophyta > Pinopsida > Pinales > Pinaceae > Pinus > Pinus taeda. The sequence continues at coordinate 22,287 of APFE030082620.1, read as the reverse complement.
CATACAAGATCATACACTTCACAAAAAAAGTTTCAAGCTCTTTCAAATCTTGAAAGGCTAGTTTCTAAGAGGGTTGGAAGGTCTAATATTCCAATTACACCAATTCCTATATTATTTGCATCAGGCAACAATTCATGTCAACATTCTTCTGATAAAGAGTCATCTTTTTCATCATCTTCATTTCAGGAACCTAACTATCAAGAACAATCTTCAGAATCTATTACTTTTCATTTATCTGCTATAATCATTCAACCTCAACGAATAGCTATATTACCACCTCTAAACATTCCATCTACCTCTCAATCAGGTTCCACATCTATTGGTAATCAAAGTTCAATAAACATGGCATTACCTTCATTCTTGATGAATAGGTATGCACCTCTTCAATTGCCACAACCGTTAAATCAAATGCCACAGGATTACCTCAAAACTTTTCCTTGTTTTATAGGGGAAGATGAACAAACTGCAAAGAATCATGTGTCAGTATTTTGCAATTTTACATAAATCAAAGATGTTGAACATGTAGATGTTGCTCTAAGACTTTTTGTTCATTCGTTGGATGGAGAAGCAAGAAAATGGTTTAAAGGACTTCCCAATAATACTATTCCTTCTTGGGAAGAGATTGAACGTTTGTTTATTCAGAGATGGGGAGAAAAAAAATACCATGGGTATTCATTAATAGAGTTTAATGCCATAGAGAAAAAGTTTGATGAAACTGTGGTTGAATTTGTCAAAAGATTTAACAAATTGTACAATAGTCTCCCAGTGGAGATTAAGCCTCCTCCTGCTAGTGCAAAAATAACTTTTGCAGGAGCTTTTGAATCAAAATTTGGATTCACATTAAGGGAGAGAAGAGCTCCAACCCTTGATTAGATCCAAACAGATGCATTAGAGATAGAATCAAATCTGATGGTTGCAAGAAAAGCACCAGAATCATAGCCTATCCAAGATAAGGGAAAGGCAAAGATGGAATCCTTTCAAATTCAAGCATTGGAGGATTGTGTGATGTAATTAAAATTTTGTCAGTTAAGGTAAATAAATTAGAGTTATAAAATAAGAATTTTCAGAAGCAAACACAGTATAATAAGAACTTTAATACCCAATACAGAAGACAACCTTTGCAAATATTGCAAAGGGAAATAAAAGATCAAGATCAAATTCAAGCACCATTATATATAGAAGCAGAACCTATTGAAAAGGAAGAGCATCCTAAAGATCAAATTTTTACTTTATATGCAGTGGATGAAGATGAACTTGGTATCAAAGAAGAAGAGTATGAGTATGATGAAACATATTCCATTCATGATGAAAATAAAACTGATAAATATTGGAAGCAATGTTGTGATTTTATGCAGACCGAACTACATAATAAATATGACTTGAGATCGAGGAAGAGATCAAGAAATCAAGAAAATGAAAGTGAGCAGCAAGTTTCAACTTCCTCACCAAAGGCAACTCCACAAGAATATTAGTCTGCAAAACAAGTGAATAAAGGAAAGTAGCAACAGAATGAAGATGGAAAGACACAGATACTTCAAGGTGAGTCTTCTCAAGATCAAACTGGGAGAATTCCTTTGGAGAGACTTGCCTCAATTCCTCAGGTAATCCCAGTCCTAAAAAAAGGTGAGGAGGAGAACGAAATGACAGCTGGACAGGGTCACTTGTTTAGTCTTACTAAGGAGTTGGAAAAGGTAAGAATTCAGGTTCCTCTTACAAAATTGACAAAAATACCTATTTATCAAAAGGAGATTGCTAAGTTTGTTAGTTTGAAAGAAAATGAGATTATAGATGGCACTGTAAATTTGCAGGAAGACAAACTAGTAGTGCTTTTTGGTCCACATGTAGAGGAAGTAGACCCTTCAATACCTCCTTTTTATATTTCCTTATTGTTCCATGACTTCCTCTTACATAATTGTATGTTTTGTTCGGGAGCTTCACATAACCTTATGCCTTTATCAGTAATGAAGCAACTAGATCTACAAGTTACCAAACCCTATAGGGACTTGTATTCTTTTGATTCAAACAAAGTCAAGCATATGGAAGTTATTAAGGATCTGGCTGTGTCACTAGCCCAAATTCCAGCTAGAAGCTTGGTCATGGATGTAGTAGTAGCAGATATCCTTGCTAGATTTGGAATGCTTCTATCTAGGTCCTCGGGGGCTAAATTGGGTGTTGTTTTGAAATTGAATTTTACATATGCTGTTATACCATTTTTTGGTGGGGAAGAGATGAGATTGTATAGAGAAACTATATTTGTAAAAACGATTACAATAAATGGAGCAAGTAATTCACTTGTATATAGCGAGGAGAAGGATGAATTTACATGTTTCACATTGTATGATAATGCAGAGCTCACTGAAGATAATCAGAAGTAGCTTGCTTCAACCAATTACAGAGCTACAAACTGAAGGATTGTCTAAATGCTTCTTTGATGGAGCTTATTCCAAGGAAGGAACAAGTGTTGGTTTTCTTCTAATTGCTCCTGGAGGTAATATGTTCCCTTTTTATTTCAAATTAGAGTTCGAGGCAACAAATAATGTGGCAGAATATGATTCCTTGATTATTGCTCTACAAACAACTAAACATATGGGAGTTAAGTCAATTTCCGCTTTTGGAGATTTAGAGCTGATCATCAAGCAAATAAAAAATCATTTCCAAACAAAGAACCCTAGGCTTAGGGTATATAGAAATGAGGTATGGTATTTGATTGAGAACTTTTCTGAAGCTTTTAACATTCAAATTATTCCAAGAAATGAGAATAGATTAGCAGATTCATTGGTTGTGGCTGCTAGTACTTTAAGGTCTCCTATTAATCCAAGACTGAGATATGAGGTAGGAATGAGAAACAGACCCTCTGTTCTTGATAATTTTAGAATTGGCAAGCTTTTGAAGATGATCAACATATTAAAGAATTTTTTACTCTACCTGACGAGTTTCGAGGCATAAAAATTGATCAAGATAAGGAAGAAACAATAGAAGTTGCAGAAATCAGTGGTTCAAAAGATTTAATAACTAATCCAAATATTTTTCAATTGAAGGATAATATTTTTCCAAAGGGACTTGTTCCTCTTGAAAGGATTTCTAACCCCAATGTTGTGGCTATTGACGTAGGGAAGGTTTCACAGGATGAACACATTCAAGATCACAACATTGGAACTTAGGAGAAACTCAGAATGAATTTTTTTTCAAGATTCACTAGCGGAATGGTTCTAGATTAAACACTCAAAAGCTAACTTGGTACCATTGGAAGATTGATTTCACCTAGTGGAGATCAATCATGTACATAAATAAGCTCAGGTGTTGAGCATTTAGTTTTCAGTTGTAGTTCTTTAGTTTAACTTTAGAAGGATAAATAAGGGTGACTTTCCCAGTTAGAAACTGGTTTACAGAGGTGTCATACTTCAATATTGACAGGTTTCTGTTGTCAAATATCGGGTTTTCATAGTTTTGGAATCCATGCCCAACTAAGGATACTAATCTACAATTCTCAATATTTTTCTATCAAGGTACAAGCATCCTATCACTGCAAAGATCAACATGGGTTAACTGTACAAAATTTTCACACAGCTAAGTTTGGTGAAGCAATATATGACTCCATGCCCAATTGATAAGGCACTAATTTGTGGTTCTTAGTGCTTCTGTGGCAAAAGCACTCTCCCAAGTCAGAGCCAGATGTTGTTGCTTATATTGTGTTTAAGCTTATTTATTACTTTTATCACAATGTGTGGTCTAAAATCATTGCAAGGGTTCAACCTTAATGAAGCTCTCTTATTTTCTTTACATCCACAAAGTCTAAGGGAAATGAAGTATTTTTTTTATTATACATTGAAATTGAAAAAGAAAGAAGAATAAAAGGATCAGCCCTCGTATACCCATGCAATTAAGTTAAATCATATTATAAATGGTTATATGGAGCCATTACCAAAATATATATGTATATGTGTTAAACAATGTGATCAAATCACAATTGCAAAACACAGTGGCAGTTATATGGAACCACCCCTGGTCATTCCCGAAAGGTATATACATCATGGTTTAAAGACCCATTGGGTCAGCCGCACCACCGAGCTATGGACGTTGAGTTCCACCAATTGCGACTTTGAGTTCCACCAATATATATATATATATTTGTAAAGTCCTAGTGGGTCTGCTATATCGAAAAGCACTTCATATACATTATGGTTACACATTTGTATATGTATTTCTATTATAAAGGATTATAATAGAAATAACCACTGAAAAGGTTGGACCCAAAGTGTATATATATTATGTTTTATAAGCCCTGGCGGGTCCGCGATCATTGATAACACTTTATATATATGTATATGGTATGCCGATTGCGATTGCAATGGTCAGACCTAAAAAAATATAGATTTAATTTTGTAATTCTGGCGGGTCCGCGAGGCTTATGAAGGGTGGATTTAAAATTACAAGTGGGATTTCGGGTGGAGTAAAAATGGTAAGTGGTTTTTAGTGGAGCTCACCTGGTTCCACTTATCGTTCGACACAGAGTAGCTAGGTGGAGAGAGAAAACTGGACATTTCGGGTGGGTATTCTTCGTGCTTATGTCTCACCTAAAATTGTTGTAGACCATTAGATCATGTGGATCTTGATCAATGGTTGTAAAGCATAGGGAAAGTATATTGCCTAGAGAACTGTGCAGAGGCTTTGAAAAGTGCGAAAAGGGTATGTTATGCATGCTTTATGGGTTTTTTCATTGAAGATGGTTTATAATGAATTTAGCACAGATATACGGTTTTATAGGTAAAGTTCGTGGTATAACCAATCTTTTAGAATGGTTTACTTATATATGCAGGCTATATTTGGATTAATAAAAGGTTATTGAAGCTTTAGAAGGGTGATTAAGTCCCGATGAATGAATGTGACTAAGGAATAGTCTGTGTTGGGTTTAATAAATAATTTCACATAAGGATTTATAAAAGAGTCCTTAACCATTATGGATTAAAGGTTTGACTCGAAAGATCATTGAATATGCATAAAAATATGCATACTATGGGTAAAGTAGGGGTAACCCTGTATTAATTTGATGGGAGGTCAAAGGTGAGCTGAATGGGAAGATTTGACATATTTTTAAAGCAAAATTAACTCTTTTTGAGTTCTGTATTAATCAAAGGTTCATGTTAATTTTGCTATGAAGGAAATTAGGGTTAGAGCTGAATCTAAAGAGGAAGCTGATTAGTTATGTTTCCTATGTATTTCAGCTAATCAAAATGCCCGAAAGATATGTAAGCCCAGTATTGCACAAGCTAAAGACATTTCATTACGGCTAAAATGAATTAAAAATAATTAGGGCATTTACAAAGGAAATCGGCAGTGGATTAACAGAGAAAGCTAGCAGTTATCATCCTCTTATGAATTCAGTTATGTTCCCATTATTTCATGTTCTTTGAGGTGTCTTTTACCCTCTGTAAAATTCTATAATAGTTTTTAATTCATATAGTTAGAGAAGCAGTTAAATAATTTGGGAAGTTTCAAAAATCAACAATTGTTCCACGATGTATAAAAAGAAGAAAATTTACAAGGGGTTCGAATTTTGGAGAACCCAGAGACTAGGTCACTGTATTCTTGATATAATTGTTGATTAATGAAAGAATCAGAAGTTTCCATGAACTTTTGGGTATAATTTTGTAACCCTCTCTGTTACGTGTCATCTTATGTTTTCTTCTTTCAAGTATAGTAATGAAGCTGCAGGTCATTATTTGCTTATGTAGATAGAGTTAAAATTCCTTAAAAGAGTGCTCCTATACTTGAAGTTTTCACCTTCCTTCCTAAGTTATAGATAATAGTTTCTGTGAAAGACCATCATATTATCTTTAACTTCTCTAAGAGTTACAGATAATAGTTTTTGTGTTAAGCATAATATTGTTTATGATTCAATTCTCATTTTAATAATTCTTCTAAGTTACAGATAGTAATTTATGTGAAAGACTAGCATATTATATCTAACTTCCCCTTTAAACTTTCTTCATTCATCATTTATATCTAGCAACAAATGACATTCGTAGATGTTCTGGTCATACATGTATTAAGGGTTAAAAACCAAGTTTTCCAAGTCCTTCATTTGGGAACACAACAAACAATAAAGTGACAAATAAGTGACACCAAACAATAATCATTAATGTCTTAAGCACAATTTCTCCACAGCTAGGAAATTGGTTTCTTAAGGAACAACACCTACAATAGCACATTTGAATGTATTACCGTTGGGTTCATACAATATGTTATTGGACATGGATTGGTTGTATCTACATAGAACCAAGGTTGACTACTATGACAAAGCTATTGAGTGTGTTGATGACAATGGAGAACCAATAGTCTTGCAAGGGAAGAAGAAAGCAACATCAGTTAGGTTGGTGACAACTATGCAAGAAAAGCGTAGCCATAGGAAAGGGTGCAAGATATTTGTAGTGCATATTTCTATTGATAAGAATAAGGAGATTAAGGATGCAGATGTGTTGAATAGGTACCCATTATTGCAGTAGTTTAGGGATGTATTTTCCGAGGATATTACAAAGTTTCCACCTCACACGAAGATATAATTTTTGATTGAGTTAGTTTGAGGGGAAGTTCAAACATAAAAATCACCTTACAAGATAAGCACATCTGAGTTGGTTAAGTGGAAACTGTAGCTGAAGGAAATGTTGCACAAGGGCTACATTAGGCCAATTGTATTACCTTGGGGTGCATCGATTGTTTTTGTGAGGAAGAAATATGGTATCCTCAGATTATGCATTGATTGCATGCAGTTGAACACGTGACTATCAAGATCATGTATCTTTTGTCGAGGACTGATGACTTGTTCGATTAGTTGAAGGGAGAGATAGTGTTCTCAAAGATTTACTTGAGATCGAGATGCCATCAGGTACGCATCAAAGAGGAGGACATTTACAAGAATGCATTGAGGACTAGGTATGGGCATTATGAGCATTTTGTGGTTCCATTTGGCTTAACTAATGCTCCAGCTACATTCATGTGTTTGATGAATAGTGTCATGTGTCCATATTTACATAAGTTCATTATTTTATTCATTAATGATACACTGGTATGTTCTAAAAATGTGGAAGAGCATGTTGAGCAATTAACAGTGGTGTTGAGAGAGAATCAGTTGTATGGGAAGCTTAGCAAATGTTGTTTCTTTTAGATTGAGGTGCACTATTTGAGACATGTTTTCGCCAAGCAAGGCATTGCAATAGATCAAGAGAAGATAAGGGCCGTCGTGGAGTGGGTAGTTCCTAAGAGTGTGGACAATGTGAGAGCTTTTATTGGTTTAGCCAAATATTACAAGAGTTTCATTAAGAACTTCTCACATACTTATTATCCCATTACATCCTTACAGAGGAAAGGTAAGAAGTTTGAATGGACTAAGGAGTGTGAGGTTAACTTTGAAGAGCTTAAGGAGTTGTTGATGCATGCACCAGTACTACCGCTTGCAGATCCAGATAAGGAATTTGTGGTATGCACAGATGTTTTCAAGAGAGGTCTTGATGGATTCCTTATGCAGGACAAACATGTGGTATGCTATGAGTCTTCAAAACTAAACAATTATGAGTAGAACTATCGCATGCATGATCTCAAGTTACCAGTGATTATACATGCACTAAAGATGTGGATGAATTATCTTCTTCACAGGTAGTTTGTGCTTATGAGTGATCACATTGGGTCGAGGTATTTGTTTGACTGACCGAATCTAAATGTGAGGCAGGCTAGATGGCTGGCCATGATCAACGAGATTGATTCTGAGATAAGGTACATCAAAGGCAAGGAGAATAGGGTGGCAGATTCTCTCAGCATATGGGTACATGTACATCACTTGGTATTTAGGAGCTCCTATGGGTTGGACTTGCAGGATAAGATCTTGCAGGAAGGACAACGGGATGTCAGGTATATGGAGATTGTGCACAAGTTGTAGCAAGGTGATAGTACAGGTATAGGTATAGGTCATGGTACAAGTAAAGTTACATGTGTAGGTACATGTACATATATTGGTATAGGTATAGGTCAAAGTACAAGTATAAGCATAGGTACAAGTATGGGTGTAGGTGTAGGTGCACGGGCATGAACTACTGTTTTATAGTAGAGGCATTGGCCATGTTCTAAGACAGGATATATGTACCAGATAGTAGTGAGATAAAAAGGTGATCTTAAGGGAGTTTCATGGAAAACCTTATTCGGGTCACCTAGGCTATCAGAAGACACTCAAAGTTGTGAATAGATATTCTATTAGCCGAATATGAAGAGGGATGCAACAAAGTTTGTCGCAAGATGTTTTGACTATCGGCGAGTGAAATTAGAGTTCAAACACCCAGGTAGACTGTTATAAATGACTGTTATTCCTAAGTAGAAATGGAAGGTCATTTCCATGGACTTCATCATATGTTTGCGAAAGAGAGTCAAGCAACATGATTCTATCATGGTCATTGTGGACAAGTTGACGAAGGTTGCACATTTTATTCCAATGAAGTCTACATAATCAACTAGTGATGTGGTAGAAATATTCATCTGAGACATGGTCACACTACATGGTGTCCCAAAGAGGATTGTGTCAGACAGGGATGCACATTTCGCTTCCAATTTTTGGGAGTTATTTGCTGGTTTATGCAATGAGTTGGCCTTCAACACATCTTATCACCCAGACCCAGATGGACAGACGAAGAGGGTCAACATGATATTAGAGAACATGTTGAGAATGTATGTGATGCATCAACAATGCAAATGGGAGGAGTACCTCCCTTTGGTTGAGTTTTCATAAAACAACGATTATCAGGAGTCATTGAGGATGAGTCATTTTGAGGGATCGTATGGGAGGAGTTGTAACACTCCCATTAGTTGGAGTGATCTAATTAGTAAACTATTGATTGGACCAGATATGTTGGCAGACATGGAACAAGAGATGTAGGTGATCAAGAAGAATCTCAAGGTAGGACAAGATAGGAAGAACAAGTATGGAGACATGAACATGTTGTTCAAAGAATTCCAAGTTGGGGAATGGGTTTATTTTCACATCAAACTAAGGAAGAGCTCATTGCGGATTGGATCATGTCCCAATATGGCACCACGATTTTATGGACCCTATAGTATCATTGAGTGGATTGAGCCAGTAGCGTATCAATTTTCATTGCCTCCAACAGTGAAAGTCCATGATGTTTTCCATCTATCATTACTTAAGAAGTATGTTAAGTATTCTAATCATGTGCTCGACTAGTCTGTACTGTAGGTGGAACATGATGGAGAATTTGAGTCGAAGCCTCATTGTATATTGAAAAAAAAGGTGCCCATCCTCCGGAACCAAGAAATAGAGCAAGTTAAAGTGAAATGGAAGCAATTTGGGTCCGATGAAGCTACACAGGAGATGTCGGATCAAACATGGGCCATGTATTCTTCCTTGTTTGTCGGTTGAGGCAAAATAGCTTTGATGTGGTGATTTGGTAATTTCTTATGGTGGTTGGTAGTTGCTTTATGGTGGTTTAGTATTTTCTTATGATGGCTTGGTATATTCTTCATGTTGCTTTAGAATTTGTTTTATGTTGGTTTAGAATATTCTTTATGGTGATCGATACATTCTTTATGATGGTCGATGTATGCTATATGATGTTTTGATATATATGATTAGATATGATGTCAATATATGTTTGATATATGATTTGGCATATGTTTTGGCACATATATTTTGATGATGTTGTTATATGTACACCCGTGTATGGATGTAAATATTGTAATGAGCTGTGTTATAAAGCTCCATAAGTTGTATGTCTTCTTTCAGAAATTTTTTGAGGTATATGTATGATTGAACACCAAGGATGGTGTCCCCCAAGGGGGAGGGTTCTATAACAACCTTGGTGAAAAATCCATGTAATAAATGTTAAAAAAAATAGCCATGGATGACTCAGACACTTATTCCAAGCTCAATGTTGGGCAACATATCCTAGGCGGTGTTTATTTGGTTGTTTAGGGCTAAGGAAATTGTCAAAGTCAATGGATAAGGAATTAAAAGACATTTTGGCACATTTATTTATGAAAATAAAGGAAATTAGGAGAAAAAGGAGGTGAAAGTTCACAAGTTGCATGTGAGGAGGAAAATGAAGGAAATAATTGAAAATGAAGAAAATAGAGGCCTTATTAATAAAAAGGATTCTGAGGATTAGTGGGTAACTTTTTGTCAGTTCAGTGTTGGCGATCTATCTCATACTCTTGGATACTTAGATATTTCTTGGAGCATTGTTGGAGGGTGTGTTATACTTGGATTTTTAGAGCAAGACGGCAAAGGAAGAGTAGGAAAGTGCAACCACACATCAACATCAGCAGCTACATGAGATTTTCTTGCAAGTACTGATTTGTATGTATGATTCTTCACTAGTTTTGGCATGCATGGAATATGCATGTGGTTTCTTGGTTGTGATCTACCATTGGAATGGAATATTTCCTGGATTGATAGTGGATTACTTGGCCTTTCCATTTCCTAGGTATTCATGGTGATTATGGGTTTACTTTCATTATTTGTTTTTTGTTGGTTCTCATGTTTCCATAGATTCGGTTGATTTATTAGTCCTCGAAGCCTTGGTTGAACAAACACTCTAGAAGCATTTTACTAGATTGGGTTGAGTTACTAGTCCAAGAAGACTTGGTTGGACAAATGCTCTAGAATCCATTGGTGCATTGAGTTACTATTCCTAGAAACCTTGATTGGACAAATGCTATGGAAGCGCTAGATAAGTTGTGGGTTGAGTTACTAGTTCTAGAAGCCTTGGTTGGACAAATTCTCTAGAAGCCCCAGAAGGCTTGAATGGAGACCATTCTGATGATATTTTTGATGATTTCCTACGTTGAGGTGGAATCATTGTTTTATGGGTTAGGCAGACGACCTCTGTAAGCATTGAATGAGTTTTGATTGGTGTGTTTTATGAGATCCCACATTCATGCTTGGAATATGGCATGGGGGTGAATGGACGAAGAGAGTTTTGGCTCAACCAATCTATGGTCAGGTCGAATGTGATAGTCCCATGTCCAATTGGTTCATTACATTCATTAATGAGAAATCCATTCTCTTCATTTTCATGTAAAGGTACTGATGTATTTATGGATTTGATGGCTGATATGTTTATTGTATTTATGTTACTATTATGCTGGTTATATGCGCATTTTATGGCAGCAACTATAGATGGCTCTCAATATGCTTTTAGTTGTATGTGAATGGATAATGTTCCTATGACCTGTTAGATGACAATGCAAAAAATGGCATGAGGGGAAAATGGTTCATAGTGATTCTCAGATAAGTATGAGATCCCTACACTTAATTCTATTGTTTACACCTGTAGGTTACATGTCGATGATATGTTTGACAAAATGTTTTTCATGGCTAGTAGGGATACAGTCAAGATCTTGAACATGTATTTGCTTTAGTACCTTCATCTCCCTGTTAGTTTATTGATTTGAAGAAATGGATCAGTTTTGGGCAGTGTCCTGCTCTCTGAGCCTCAAAAAGTGGCTTAAATCCCAGGGTCGCTAACCCATCGTTGATAATTTCGGTCCATATTCTGTAGTAGGTAGGCCTGTGAGAGTGACTCTTGGTTGCTGGTGACTCCCTTTCCCATAACATGAGGGCAATGATGGCACAAGAGACCTAAAACAATAGTGGGACTCAAGGACATATTGTCTTAGTGGCTCACTTGTCTTCTTAGGGTTTTGTTGATTATGTTGAATGTCTCTATGGTGTGTTTCTGTCAGTTCCACTTTCTTAATGTGACTTAGGAGGTTGAATCATCTCATAGTGGCTGCTCATCACATGTTTACCCTAGCTTTCCAGTTCCTTGGGTAGATGTAGGAGGAGGATCTCAGAGAGGCTAAAAAGGGATGGTTTTTGAAGTGATACTTTTCGCAATGTAAACCTCCATCTTCCAAATAATCCTAAACCCCAAAAAGGTATGATGTGATAAAAATTTCATGTAGGGTTGGAGGAAGAGAGAGATTGTAGGATAGAAACGTAATATGGGAAAATAGAAATTCATATATTGAACTACTTGGGTGTTGCTACAGAAAAAGGAGGAAAAGTATCAACTAATAATTAACATTTCTAATAGAAGGGATGAGGCTTAGGGGGGATTGTTGTTACAGTAGTTCATTTGGTTGAGAGGAGCATTCTTGTTTCTATTCTATTTTCACGTTTTCAGATAATTGAATAGACTGCTCAGTTAAAAAGTATTTAAAGATTATTATTTTTCAGATATACTATGGTTGTATGCACATGAAGAAGAGTATGTAGATGATAACATGGTATGAAATTTATTAAAATATTTTCTATTAAATAAACATATATTTTTTTTCTCTTTAAATAATATAAACAAAGCCAAAAAAGAATGTTGGCTACACCATTAAATAAGGAAGGGGTAGGATTAGCATAATAGTAAGAAATTACAAAAGGAATTATTTTGTGCTAACCCTTAACAAATGTATTTCCTACATAATGTGTAAAAACCCTGTTAAGGAGAAGATGAAGAAACTCATAGTTAGGAGTCTTACAACTAACTCCCTTGACACCAAGAATATTTTTAGAAGTAGTTGAAGTTGAACATGGTTGAGGGCTAGTATGGAAGGTTTTCGGTTGTTAAAATGAAACCAAGCAAAGAGATGAAAAGTTGAGCATGAAGGCTTAGTGGAATTTATTGATTAGGAAGAAAATAAATAGAGACTTACTGTAATGCCAAATATGTATGAAAGGAAACAAAAAGAAATTATTTATAACAGATAGTACAACTACATATAACTTACATAGAGATGAGACTAATAAGTTGTATAGAAACAAATCACTTTTTTAGCATGAAATATTCTTTTCTTTCTTATGGAAAACAAACCTAGGTTGAGTATGCCTCGTATATGTGAGGGAAAATTTCAATTCAAAAATTGAGAAACATTACATTTATATTGTCTTCTACTAATAAAAGAGATTTCATCTATAGAACCTAGTAAATCGAATACTCAAGAAATTTTGCATTGCTACAACACAGTTGTTAAGTAAAAATCATTCTAAGGAAATATAATACAAGTATCTCAATTATATCATGTAACGAGGACATGTAAAGAATACATATATACTTAATATTTGTTCAAAAATGAATAATAAAGACTCTTCACACACTAATAAAATTGAGTAACAATAGACTCAGTATTAGAAATTAAATATAAACATTTCATGATAAAAATTAAGCCAATTGTGCCTATGGACATGGTAGGCTAGAGAATGTCATAGGGTCATAACATCCTTGCAACAAAAAGAAAAAATAAGAAGTTTAGTTGATAGTGTGGTACCTGGAATAAACCAAGATATGGATAATCACACAATATTTTCCACACTAACTCTGAGATAACAGTAAAATGCTAGGCTTGGAACACAAATAAGGAAGAAGACTTTGTTAGAAAGTAGGAGCTAAATTTAATCGCAAACCTTAAGAAAGATTAAGGGATTTATTTCCATGTATTACCTATGAAAATTGTTTAAATGACGAGACTCCTAGTTTGCACAAGAAATAAATTGTTATCAACAATGTTGCAAGGAAGTGTTTGAATAGTTAATGTTGTTCAAAAAATAAGCATCAAATATAAATTTTAAGAAAAAAGAATAACCATAACAATTAAGTATAGGGTAACAAAAATAACTCCTCTGAAACTATTGTCCAAAATAACTATTCATAGGACTGCAACAACTCCACTGAGGTTTATTTAACTAGAGGTGAAATTTAAGAGTAAAGTAAAACTAAAAAAAAAAACACCAATGAGATAGATGAGGGAAATATAAATAAAACAAAAGGATAAATGTGAATGGATGGTGAAATACATGATAACAACCATTATATGGAGAAAATTAGTGCCAAACTCAGAGCCAAAAATGACGTTACTCTCTCTGGATGAAAACTGGCATTAAAAGTGAAATAGATCATTGACATAAGTGGGGAAAACCCTAAAACATTAAAAGGAATGGAAAGAGCCCATTTCAAGTGCCCCAGACTTGAATAGAGGATACAAATTTTGTGATCTATCAAACAATCTTAAAATGCTAAGAACATAATTGAAATAAGGACCCTTAATCGAAAAATCTAATAAGAATTCTAGTGTTGCCCATTATCTATAGCATTAGACTGCTAAAAAGCACCGTATTTCTTGAATCAATCCATTCTACCTTAGGAAGGAGAGTAAAGGTGTTTCAGTAGAGCATAAAATAGAATGCCAAAGGGTTTGATAACCTAAGAGGAGGAAAATCCTTCAAAACTTGGAGAGTGTCGAATTACTAAACTTAGCAATGTGAATAATGAAGAAGCGGAGAGGGGGGTGTTAAAATATGTAACTAGGTTCAACCTTAATAATGAATATCTAATTATGACTTTATGTATTTAATGAAAAGAGAAAAATAAATGTATTATTGTTATTCTTGAGGCATGGGTTTCATGCTCAAGGGAAATTTAGTTTTAGTTCAAGAACCTATTGAGATTTATACAACTTTTCATTGAGTTTACAAATCAATTGAGTCATTGTCATGTATCAAAGACACTTTTGGGCATGTTACACATTGTAAAGAAAAATTATTTGAGTGAAAATAAAGTTAAAAGACCTTCCAAGACTGCGTCATGGCACAAATATCAAGTTGGCATAGATGAGAGGACAATTCGGCCTAAAGATAGCAATTTGTACCCCTCAAAATCCTATAAATTAGAAGGAAATCGACCTTATTTGGACACACTCTCAAGAAATTTTGATCTCCTAAGATAGAAGTTGGAAAAGGGGTGAAAAACAAGAAGAAGAGAAAGATCAAAATTTTTTGCCTCTCTCTCCCTCTCTCTTGTGCTACTTTTTCTACAGGTTATAGCGAAGATAGAATTCTGAAGTTGATTCTAGGTCAGAGTTGTGAACTGTGAAGCTGCTTCTAAGTCGAAGCTATGAAGATGCAAGGTTGAAGTTGTGAATCTACAAGGTCAAAGTTTTGAAGCTACTTCTAGGTCCAAGCTGTGAAGCTACAAGGTTGAAGCTATGAAGTTTCCTCTATGTCGGAGGTGTGAAGCTGCAAGGTTAGTTAGTGAATTTTCGTCAAGGTCGAAAATGTGAAACTGCTAGTTTCAAGTTGCAAAAATTAGTTCTGGGGGTCGAAGTTTCTCAAGAAATTGCTAGAAGGTTGAATTTTGTTGTTGGAAGTTGTGAAAATAAAGAAATAATGTTGACTTGGACTTGTAGGAATCTTGCTAAATGGTCACAGGTCTTGAAATTCATCAATTGGCATTATATATGAAGAGAAGAGTTCTTATGGGTTTTCCTCTCAAAAGGAGAGGTTTTTGCTCTAGTTGATAACCTATATCTTGTGTCCTCTTGTCTCATTGTTATTTATTGTTTCATAGATGTTTGATGATAAGAGCACAATAATAATAAAATTGAAGAAGAAGCTAATCATGATAATTAAAAAGATATCACAAGCAATTATCAAAGTAAGATAGATCACCTAGTCTAGTTGCCCTTAGATTTCTCAACATGGTATTAGAGCTAAGGTGATGAGACAAGGAAAGCAATCTAAAAGAAGGAAACTCAAAGGTTGAAACACTAGAAGGAATATCAAAAAGAGTATCAACAAAGATCAAAACATTGACATCATACCATTAAGAATACATTCACAAGGACCAAGTACAAGCAAAGAATACCTCAAAAACCTAGCCTATCAAAACAAGGGTTTCTCACTTGAAGATTTATTGGGAAGCTCAAACATCATCATCAAAGAATAACTCAAGGATCCTACCTATAAGGAATATACATTAAAGAATTTTGAGGTCTCTACATTCAAGGGAAGCAATAAGAGGCATTTTTAACATCATCAAGGAATCCGAGTGATCTCCCTCTCTTTGAAGGATCACTTTTGCAGGAAGAAATCTTCATCAAGAAGACATCTTCTATTATCAATATCATCATCGAAAACAAGGATTAAAGTTGAAGATATTTTCAGAAGGAGAATCTTCACCTAACAAGTAAGTACATTTATATTTATGACTAAATTTTATATTAAAATGACTTTATTTTGCAAGGAAAGCAACAAGTTAGTTGGGTCATCAAACTTTCTTGCATAGAAGAAGAGGACATATTGATCCTAATAGGAAATGAAGTCATTGAACATGTTAAAGGGTTCAATTACTAAGCCTCTAGAGGAAGAATCTTAATATCTAGCA
Source organism: Pinus taeda (assembly GCA_000404065.3). Taxonomy (NCBI): domain Eukaryota; kingdom Viridiplantae; phylum Streptophyta; class Pinopsida; order Pinales; family Pinaceae; genus Pinus; species Pinus taeda. The sequence goes on along the minus strand of APFE030082620.1, from coordinate 6,076 downwards.
ATGTATGTGACATGGGAAGTAAAGATTCAAAGGATCCTTATAGAATACACCAAATATCTGCTCATACCCTATGTATCAAAGTTGGAGACATCAAAAGAAATACATGATAAACTAGTAGAATTATTCTGCATAAGTATTGTTGGAGAAGTGATATCATTAAGACAATAACTCTATAGGATTAACATATCAATGTAAGATGGAATAGCCTCATACTTTATGAGGGTATCAAAAAGAAGAGACAAACTACAAAAATTGGTAGAAATAATGTTTAATAAAGAAATGACCACCATAGTGCCAATGTACTACTCGAGGAATGGGCCAAATTTACATCAAGCATATATAGGAAGAAGGAAGCTACCTCATTCAGTAAGGGTTTTTTGTTATGTAGAATTGAAGAAACCAAGCTAAAGGAAAAAAGGGATGTAGCATCAAATGAGCAAGTACAAACATTTTCTGCCATGACTAAGAAGAAAGAAAAATTTGGAAGGCTTGGTTCTCAAAAAAAGAGCAAGAAGGATATGTCGAAAATCTAATGTTATGGTTGGCATGAATATGGGCACTACAAGAGAAATTTTCCTAAAAGTAAGAATGAAAAAAACAAAATAGGAAGGGAATAATCCCATATCACCAAAGAAGTGGAAGAAGATGAAAAGAAGAATTCAAAGAAAGAGGAAGTAAAATGTTTCTACTATGATTAAGATCATCTCCTCCACCGAGTTCTTTTCATTATAGCTATAAAGGTAGGAAACATTAGAATCATGTTATGATACATCATTCTCAAGAGATGAAATCATAATAGCATATGATGGAAGAAATATCTCAAGAAATCATTATAAGAAGCTTGAAAGATAGTTGAAGTAGAAGTCTACAACAATCATCAAAGGAGCTCTTGGTATCCTCATTGCAAACATTATTACTTATGGGTAGAAGAAAGTCATCTAGTATATATTTAATTATACATCATCATCATTCGGAAGATGCATTTGTAGGATGAGGATAATCAAGTTCCTCCATTGGAATATTCATTAGAAGGTTAACCTCTCTTGAAAGAAGCAAGTGTCTAGTTGAGAATTCCACCTTGTATAGGATTCAATTTGTGGAAGAATGATGGTATGATAGAAAAGGAGTGCACCATGTCAACATGGTTGAAGTACTCTCAATAAAGGAAAGAAATATACTGAATAAAGTTTAGATGACCAAAAGGAGAAAATAGGTATGTATGCACATGTTTGATACATTAATTCAAGTCAGCGTATACTTGTAGATAGCATGTGTGAATGCTCTACCAAATGACTATGAGCAGAGGAAAGGGATCTCTTTCATTGAAAAGATGCATGAAGGAATGATTACAATATTTAAAATATGAAAGCAACATAATATGTCCTCATATGGAATATGAGGTGGTTGACAAAGATGAGGAAATATGGATGGAATTTCTTGGGAAGCAATATGTGAAGAAAGAAAGAAGAGATCATGAAAGATGAATCTGTGGTAATGTAGAAAAGGAAATGAACATCTGATGACTATAATAATTGACCATGACATCTCTATGGAAAAGGTATGAATAATTTGAGGAATTTTTTAAAATTTTAATCAAATTTTAACTATTGAATAATTTTTTAAATATTTTTTTATTGACAAAATTAAAAAATTTATAATAATAGATGTTCAAGTTGTTTTCAATATATATATATATTTCTTATATTATCTAAGTCTTGAGATGATTGACATGTCTAATGGCTTGAGTACTTGGAACCTAATATAATCTAGGGATTACAACCACTCTCTGCCACACTAAACTTTGCTGTGGCTACATTTTTTCCCACCAAGTTTCTAACTATTGACCTTTACACTACCGAGTGCCTTAACTACAATACCTTTGATGCAATGCTTTATAAACATCATTATTTTATATTTACTATTTACTATTGTTTTTTCTTTATGACAACCATGGTTTAAGTTGATTGATTCATGTAAATAATTTTTATAGTGAATAAATTTATTTTTTCCTTCTGGGAATAGCATGGGTGAGTGAAATGGCTTCTTGTTGTCCAAGGATTTGTTAAGGGAGTTGTTTACTCACACCACAAAGTCGCCCTGATGTCCAATTTCTTCCCCTCACACTGAAAGAACCATTGACACAAGTACACTTACACTCACCAGGCATGTTAACATCACTTTTCGAAGACAAAGAAAACCACTCTCTTGTGTTGACAAACAAGAGTTGAGGAAAATCGTTAAGACAATGGAAACTAGGCCATTATATCAAATGGGACTTCCACACCAAATGGTAGACTCTCTCGAACAATACAAACATCCGTTCTACCCCAGACACCTTGGTGAGTCTACCACCTCTGGAATACAACATTGTTGATGACATGAAGAAAACTCTAGCGAACATCAGTTTGTTCGAGTTGGCTAAGATCGAAAGTCAGCGAGATATCCTACTTCGTACTTTGGGACATACAGCAACAGACAGTGTATCCTCTAGCAGCCAGGGAGCAATTACACCTCCCAAATCACTTTCCATCATGCTCAATACACTCCGGAAGAAAGAAGAAAACTCAGGTTTCCCTCCATTACTACTTTTATTTTAAGGCTTTAACTACAATGTTCACAACTTCTTCATTGATTCTAACACGATAACAAACACCACGCCACTCTCCATTGCTAAGAAGATCAATGCTCAATGGAGTGAGACATCCGTGCAAGCCATCCAACTTGATCATCTGACTATCCCATGACAGTCGAGTCCACCAATGCATCAACACAGTGTTTGTGGACATACTGGAAGCATATGGTCTATTACTCCGCAAAGACTGGTCCAACAAGCTAGATGGATATTTCACGCTTGTCTGGTCTCACATGTGGCTTCCATAAAAGGGAAGGTGCAACCAAATCTGGGTAGAATCTAAGTGGTACATGAAGCATGATGTCACTCCCATCAATGGAAAGAATGAGCATTGGCTCTTGCAGAACTCATGTTTGGAAATTGCCTCCTTGAGACAACATTGGGGTGTTATCCTTCATGGCTAGCTCCAACCCAATCAGACACATAGTTACAACTCCTTCCTTTCCCAACTGATGGTAATGAAACTTGTAAAACACATTGTACCAATAGTAATAGTAATAGCAATGACAATAGTACCAATAGTACTAGCACATCAAGCGGTCCACAATAGATGAGTTGTGGACTTTGTGCTTCGATGGATCAAATACAGAGGACAACTCAGGAGTCAGGTGTGTTTTGATCAACCGTTACAACATGAAGCATCTGGTGTCAATCCCCTTGGAGTTTCAATGCACGAAAAATGTAGTAGAATATGAAGCACTTGTGTTGGGCTTGCAGAAAGCCATCAACCTCAATGTGGTCATGCTTAAAGTGGTAGGTGATTCAGAGATAGTGGTAGGGCATGTATGTTACACCATTCACTATTTATCACCACATCTAAAAAACTACCAAGAATAGGTATGGCAACTAATCTCAAACTTCCAAGCATTTAATATAATTGTTGTGCCACATATGTGTAATGCAGCTTCCAATGCACTAGAAAATGTAGCCTCAAGAATGTCACCGATTAGGGATAGATTTACTATTGAAATTTTGTACAAACCATCTATCTCAGACAACATAACTAACTTATGTGTGTTTAATGAGGATCAACATATACTACATTTTATAGCCAATGCTAATGTTTTCAAAGATGCAGCAATAGATGATGATGAGAATGAGCATTCTCTGCAAGCAGGGGTCGATGACATGAAAGGCCACATTATCATAATAGGTGTGGTATGACTGGAAAATCTATATGACTTGCAAGAGTGGTTCTAGTGGCAAAAGAATAGAAAGACCCATAGTTCCACCATAAGGCAGGAACTGATAAATATGGGATCATAAAAGGATCTGAAGTTTGTCAATCTTGGTACATGTTGCACATAACAAAAACAATAAGCCTTCATCTGCTTGTTCAAATAGTACCCAGATGTGTTTGCATGGATGTATGATGACTTAAGAACTTATGACATGCGTATCATCCAACATATCATCCCAATCAAGGAAGGGGTCAAGTGATATCAAAAAAAGCTGAGAAAAATACATCTGTCTCTTGAACCCTTCATACAAAAAGATCTTACTAAATTGTATGTCCTTTTGTGTTGTGTGTTCCTAGCTGAGTTGGGACTGATCCCTTTCAACCTGGAACTTACCTTCACCCTCTTCCCCTCGGAGTGAAAGAAATATTGACACAAGTACACTTACACTCACCATGAACGTGAACCTCACTTCTCGAAGAAAAAGTGAACGACTCTCTTGCACTGACAAGAAAGAGTTGATGAAAATACTTAAAACAATGGCAACTGCGCCATCATAATAGATTAGACTCCCACACCAAATGGTGCGAGGTCTAGTTGGGACTTCATACTAAGGTGATCCCCTGAATGTTGGTAGGTCTAGCACTGTCAACAATATGGGACAAATTAAAGAGAATTCACAAGGAGCCTTCAAGGGTTTGTCTGTTTATAATCTTCATCTAAAAGGTAATATCACAAGTTAGATAGAAGTAGTGGCTATGGCACATCTTTTTTTTGAAAGAAAAAGCCTTCAATTTTTTGTTCAAGATATTTGAACTTGTATATTTTACATTGAACACTATTTTTTATTTGTTTTAATTTCTCATATCTTTTTGTATGCAAGTTAGGAGATGCTATGATGGCTACATTGGAAATATCATTATATATGGCCCTGACCTTCTAGCTAGTTAGGTTAGGAGTATGTCTAGTTGCATATTATTCTCCTTTGCACATGCATCCCACACTCTCTTTCTGTAGCATTTCATTTTGTTTCACTTTCTATTTTTGGTTTAGCCTCCATTTACATCACCTTTTTTATTTTTGTTTTCTCACTATGCATTGTATCTTTTCATGTTTTGTTTAATAATAAGAATTTTCATGAAGGGTGTCCTATTTGGAATCTAAAGGCAATGTGGCAAAATAGAAAAGGACTTTGTGACACTGCAACATTTGGCTAACTCTCTGTCCTTTTCCATTGTATTGGTTACACCTTTTTGTTGATGATGTTTCAATGGAAAATAAAATCCTTTCATAAGGAAATCCTAATCTTAAACCATGATCTCCATGTTTATTCTTGAAACCTCATGCCTACAGTCGAGTCTTTATGTTTTGGTGTTTTCAAGATGATCCAATCAAGTAGAGAAGGACAATGGGAAAAACTAAATGAGAAAACCAATATCAAAGGTCATATATAGAATTCTCTGAAGGGACAACCTCTTTTGCTCTCAATAAGTCAAGATCCCTCTTCTACCCATGAAATAAATAAGTATCAATGCACAGTCCTATATATAATAAATAAATAAAGGTGAAAGAAGAGATAGGCTTGTTGCACATCAAGGTGAAGCAAGCAACTCTGTTAGGGCACTTTCCAAGCCTATTGGTAGCAGATAAATGTTTGTGTCTATGGAGTGACTCCATCAGGGTATTTTCCAAGTCTGTTGGTAACGAAGCAACACTAAAGATGACAAACTTGAAAATCTAAAGCTCACGAACTTCATTACCCTTTCCTGATTCAAAATATTGTGTGATAGTTGATCTTTTGTTTATGTTCAACTAGCTAAAGGAATGAAGGGGACTATGTGTTATCACTGAGGTTGTCCCTAGTGCTCCTAAATAGGGATACGGTCGAGGTAACAACAAACCAATCTTCTGATTGTAGGTTCTAGCCCATCTGCAATCGGAGAGGGCTCTCTCCTTTTGATTCAACCTTAGTTGATGATTTTATACTAGCTTTCTGACTTCAAGGGAGTGTTGACTGTGATTGGAAAGAAGGTAGGATTCTCGAGCAAAGAGGCAAGGTAAGGAGTCATAAGTTTCAAACCATTGGGCATGGAGTCACAGATTGAGGCTTGCGAGCGTTTTCTTGGTCACAAGGGGATACGGAGCAGGATAGCCACACAGGATACAATTTTCTGACTGCTGAAAGTATGGAATGGACATCAGGGATGAAAGGCAAAGGAGAATCATTTCATCATGCTGAAAAAGAGGAGAAATGGATGAATGGGAT
>APFE030082618.1:247269-274594 GCA_000404065.3 Pinus taeda | reverse complement strand
TGTTTGTCACTAGAGAGTCTTAGACTCCTAGGGAGGTTAGGTTTGTCCGCAAAAATAACTCTTTCCGCATGACAGGTGACATACCTATGGATTTTTTACTGCTCACTTTTTCGGCCCACAAGGCATTAACAAGCTTCCGATGCCAATTCTTCTTGTTTGCCTCCAACATTTTCTTAATAATCTTCACCAAGGATTTATTTGATGATTCAACCAACCAATTGCCTTGCAAGTAGTATGTTGTGGAATGACCCAATGTAATATTGTACTTTTTGCAAAACTCAACCATCTTCTTGGACTTAAATGATGTTGCATTATATGTTATAATCTTGTGAGGGCATCCAAAACAAGACAAGATATTAGATTATAAAAATTGAATAATTACCGTGTCCATGGCTTGTCTTGTGGGAATGGCCTCAATCCACTTGGTGAAGTAATCGGTAGCTGTCAAGATCCATTTGTGTTGTGTTGATGATGTAGGATGGATTTCCCCTATGAAATCAAGTCCCCACTACTGGAAAGGTGCATTTACTTCAACTGGATTCAAAGGAAGAGGAAGTAACTTCCTTTTTCCTTGAAAAATGTGGCATTCATGGCAGCCCATCATTGTCTTATACAAATCTGTAAACAACGTCGGCCAATAATATCCTGCTCTCAACACTTTGTTAGCTGTTATTTTCCAAAACAAATGACTGCCACAATCACCTCTATGAAAATCATGCATTACCTGCTAAGCTTCATCTTCAACCAAACAATTAAGAAGAACTCCTCCCAGATCTTTCCAATAGAGAGCACTATTTAAAATGAAGAAATTTGCAGACTTGAGTTTAAGTGATCTACCTTTACTTCTTGACATTCTAGGAGGAGGAAAAAGATGCTGAAGAACATAAACTATATTAGAATACCAAGGTGATTTGAGAAACATTTCTGATACCTGAATGAGTGAGCCACCATCTTCATCCTCTGACATTGTTGCAATAAGATTTATGTCTAGAGCATGTAGATTTGATTCAGCCATCAATTTTTCCAAGCCTTGTCCTTTGATTAGTTTGGTAGGCTTAATTTCAAGATCATACTCCAACATTGATGCTATCCACTTACCTCTTCTTCCCTCTGGATCGATTTTCATAAGAACATCCCCAACTATTGCATTAGGAACATATGCTATAGTATGTGAATGCAGAATGTATATTCTAAAATCTTTCAATGCTTTTATAAGAACCAGTGCTTGTTTTTCAATGATATTGTACGACAAGGCAGCATCTCGAATAGTCCTACTGAAAAAACAATGGGTTGCTCCACTTGATCCCAATTTACATCAATACAGCAACCATGGTGTGCTTGGATGCAAATGAAAAGATAATAAATCATGAGTGTAATTAGGACTAATCAAGACCGGGGTTGTGGTCAAAGAAAAATTTACCAAATTGAATGACTTCATGGTATCCTCAGTCCATTTCACAGTGTTTTCCTTCTTCAACATATTAGTTATTTCACGTAAATGCTCAGCCAAATTTGGTATAAATCTGTGTAAGGAATTCATCTTACCATTGACAACTTGGATCTCCTTTTTATTGCATGGAAAATCTATATGCTAAATGGCCTCCACCCTTGAAGGATCAATGCGAATACCATCTTTAGAAATTATATGACCAAGAAGCTTACCTTCATCCATAGCAAAAAGACTCTTCTTCAGGTTTAGAGAAATCTCAAACTTCCTGCATTTCTGAGAGACAATCCTTAAGCGGTGCAAGTGCTCATCATTAGAGCCAAAAAATACTACCAAATCATCTAAATAAACAACCAAGAAAACATCCTTCTCATTAGCAAAAGCCTCACTGAAAAGTGGCTTCGACATTTTTCAATCCAAATGGAATTTTGGCATATTTAAAAGTTCCCCAAGGTGTTGTGAAGGCAATTTTGTCTTGGTATTTTTCATGCACCAAGATTTGATTATATCCTGAGTAACCATCAAGTAGTGACATCCGTGATGCTCCAATTACTCTTTGCAAAATATGGTCCATCTTAGGAAGTGGGTAATTATCCTTCAACGACACCTTGTTGAGGTTCCGGAAATCTATGCACAATCTTATCTCTCTAGTCTTCTTTCATACTGGGACCAAATTAGAAATCCAATTAGAAAATCTAATTGGAACAATGATGCCAACTTTAAACAATCTATTTACCTCTTTCTTGATGGATGGCACCAACTTTGGGTTGATTCTTCTCAACTTCTTAATAAAATGATTTTGATCCGGCTTGATAGCAATAGTATGCTGAATGATATCCTTGTCATACACTTTCAAATATGAATAATCCCAAGCAAAGCCATAAGATAATTTAGAAAGTAATCTAGCATACTTAGCCTTTACTTCGAGAGGCAATGATTTTGATAACTTTACAAGCTTGGGTGTGTCAGTTGTCCCAAGGTTTACATCTTCAACTCCTTTGCCTGTAGGAACCAAGCTCGGTTTTCTTGCCATATCATCCTGATCAAAAAGCTCCTCTAAAGGTATGAGACCTCTAGGAATAATGTTATCCTTCAGCTGTAATACCTCCATTTGATTTACCTCAATCTCTTGTTCATTAGAATCATAATCATCATCAATGGAAGCATTCTTAAACTTTCCTTCATTTTGCAAAAAGGCATTAATTTCATTATCATCCCAAAACACTTGCCAATACCTCAAATAATCAAGAACAACAGGCCTATGTTTGGCATGAATTTCAAATTTGTTGCTAGAATTCATTGGAATCTTGAAATTGCTGGCCGCAGTGATGAGTGAATATGCAATGATGTTTTGTGTCTGGGGTACCGTTGTTAAGGTATATTCAGGAAACATCCTCAAAATATCTAGAACTACATTTTTGTAGGCCCTCATCCATGGATGCTTTGCTCGATATTCTCCTTTTACCTATTTAATCACCAGCTCTAAATCACCATAAATGAAAATGATTTTCACATTGAGCTTCGTCAAAACTTTCAGATCTGTAATCAAAGCTTCATACTCCGCTTCATTATTAGAGAAATCAAAAGCTAATTTGTAGGAACATACACTAACATTTCTTGGTACTTTGGCATGCTGGAAAGCAGGGCTTTGAATCCAAATTCCAATACCCACATTGTCCTTACCCACAACACCATTGAATTCCATGCTCCAAAGGCCAACTTCATCTTCTAGATGTTGAAATTTTGTTTCCTTCTCTACCTTACCTTGGCTGACTACTTCATTTTCCTGTTCTTCAGTGACCTTTTGTCGCTGTGTAGGTTGCTCAGAAGAACTTGCTATTTTTTCTTTTTCTTGATTAAGAACTACTCTAAAATTTTCAGAAATTTCTGGTACATCATCTACTTCTACAAGCTAAATATCTACATTATTCAATCCACTATCAGAGTACAAAACAAAGGACTCTAAATCAGTATGTACAACATTTAATGGATGATTCACAGGCTTCTCTTTACTAGTGATCATGTCCTTCATTTTCTTTTCCCGATACAACTTCCTCAATTAACCAAAAACAAGGATGGTAGCATAAGAGAAGTTAAGTTGTAAAGTGCCTTTGAGTTTAGCACCTCGACCTAGATAAGAGCATACCAAATCAAGGTGGTATATCAGCAACTACCACATCCATTAAGACATTTTTGGATGGGATTTGATCTAAAGAAACTACCAGATCTTTGATGAGACCTATGCAATGAACTCTATCAGAGTCAAAGGAGTACAAATCATGATATTTCTAGGTGATATCTAGGCCCAAATTTTCCATAATGGCTTTAGGCATCAAATTATGAGAAGCTCCGGAATCTACCATGGCATTATGGAGAATTTACTCATGCAATCTAACACAAATAAAAGGGAGGGATTTCACTATCATCAGGCTGACCTTCTATGGCTAGGCCAAAAATGAGTTCAGGATGATCATCCTCGACATCCACCATGTCTGACAAAGGATCAATTTGAATATTCTAGATACATGGTGTTTATAGTTTCTATTCTTAACTAGCTTAGTCAAAGGAATGGACACTTTTAATAGCAATTTTAAAGGATGAAACATTTTCTACCTCTTTGACACCAATATCCTTCTTATCTGCTTGCTCTTTTGCTGCGCTATCTTTTTGCTGATTGTTCTTATTGTTTGCAATGATACTTGTTGACGATACTTTGTTGGAACTTGGATTAGCAAGCTCTTTACCTTTCTTCTGAATGTTTGAGGAATCAACCTTTGATTACACATATTTTCTTTTATGAATGGGATTGACCGGTAGATCTCTACTCCTTAAAGAATACTGCCTATGCTGTGAAGACAAAGCATTCATATAACCATGTTGATAATCATCAGATTTAGCCTCCGAAACCAAATCATTTTCTAAGATGTAATCTTCATCCCTTTGTATGTCTGGAACTTTTGCATATTCTTCATCTTCGGTCAGAAATATAGGCATACCATCAGTAGTGAAAAAGTGATTTGTTTCAATTACCAGATCTTTGTCATCTTCTTCTTCCATTCCTTGAACATAATTCTACTGTAAGGGAGTTCTGATCTGTTGTTGTTGTGTTGGTTGCTCTGGTACCTTTTGTTCTCTTTTCTTGATTCAGAATTGGGTTTGTTGTTTTCCTCTAAAATTTGGATTCCATATTGGAACATCAGGTCTATCTGTGATGGTTAACCGGTTAACCATCCTTTCCACTATTCTAATCAATGTATCCATCTTTACATTTGAAGGAGATGATTCTTCTTTCATGGTCACTCTTTTCTCTGATCTCATTCTTGCTATTTTGGCCAGAAAGTTTTCTTCTACACTCACTACATTCTTTTGCATGTCTTCTAGTGTGGTAGGATCACATTCCCACAACTGATATGCCATATTGTCATCAAAACCATCTAGAAACTTGAGCAAATCCAATCCCTTCGGTGGTTTAATGTTGGCCGGAATAGCATTGTATACTACATTAAACCTCACACAATAGTCTTGCACACTCTCATCGATATTTATTTTGATGTTCTCATACTCAGACAAAATCTTAAGTGGATACTTCTTCACCTCCCACCAATCCAGGGATTTCCTATGGAGGATTGGTAAAGTGATGATAGAAGCAACTGGTAAAGCTCTAAACCATTTTCAAACTGCAACTCTAAAGCTTTGTACAAACAATCTCATCAACACATCTTCAATTTCTACTTCATGGAGGTCAAAGAAATCATTCATTCTATCAACATGTTGCCGAGCTGTAATGGTTTGAGTGGCATCAAAGAAATGTATCTTGGTTTGATAATCAGCGGGCATGGCACCAAGATTCTGAGGTAAAACAAGGGTGCATACCAGGTAGCCATAACTCAAGGTGGATTTAAAACAAGGATTGGGCTACTAGGAGTTGACGGATTAGTTGATGGAGAACTGGGAGGAATAGGTGATTGATGGGGAATGATAGGTTGATGGGGAAGTGAAGGTATGAATGGAAGTTTGGAATGAATTTCATAGGTTGAAGGGAATAATGATGAACTGAGGGTAGTAGACATTGGTTCAGAAAGCTCAGGGATCTTAGCAGTAGTGAGGGATGGTTGAGGGGAATTTAGAATATACTCATCAATGGATCAGTTTGCATTTTAGACTTTGAGATCAGCAATAAACTCTAGATCTAGAACTATATCATCAAGTGCACTTTCAGACCTGGTTTTGAATAGGGAAATGTCAAATGATAGATCAAATGGGAGGTCTTCTAAAAACAACCACTCGTCAGGGCAAGAATCTACTTTTATTGAAGGTGTGGGACTAACTGAAGTTTCTTGTTTCTTGAGTCTTCTTGAAATAAGATTAGGATTATCCACTATTGGGGCAGGATTTGGATCTAGATTGGCCCTAGTGTACTTTCTCGAAGCCAGTGTGCTCAACTTTCAAAGTTTTATATATTGCTTTATAACTTTCCAATTTAGCCTAGTGAATTATAAAACTCATCATCCATAAGCTTAAGAATTAAAATGGAAGATATTACTGGGGTGATTATTCTTTCGTTCCCCAGTATGGTCACCACTATGTTATCACTTGGATTGAACCTTAGGCTGAAGGAAGGCAAGCTAGGGTAACCACAAACCATGCTTAGCCAAGTAGCTAGCCCTACTAGGCCGCGAGAGGGCTCTCTTCGTAAGGATCTCAGCCAATATGACTGGATTAGGAAAATAATTTTAGGCTAGGTATAGTAGCATGAAGTTTTGATTGAATTTTTGAAAGGGTTTTGCCGGATCAGGAGGAGCTGGACAATTTATGTCTAGGGAATTAGGTCAAAATTGTAGGGTGTTCAATGGGGCAAGGTAGGTATAGGCTTTAACACTCAAGGTATTGATGGGATGAGATGTTTAGACTGGTGAGAAACTAATAAGGGAATGTAAAAACCATGGATCCTCCCTAGACTACAGAAAACATAAAATGGTGAATGGTTTCCCAAGGCAGAGCACTGATGCAATGAATTCTACCTATCAACTTGAAAACATTCAACTAGAAGCAATGAAATGATTAATGGAATACATAAAAAAAAAAAAAAATGATCACATAAGAATAAAATATACTAAAACTCATACCACATGGATCCCATAAAAATAGTTGCAATTCTTATTAATCTCCTACCAAACTGCTTACAAAAGGTGTACAATCAAATTATGAGCATCCAACTAAGTCCAACCTTTTACAATGAGAAAGAAGAAGAAGATATAGATATTAATTAAAACTCATCCCATCCTCAGGGGTCAAGTCCCTAAGATGAGGAGCTAATCTAACTAATACTGAACAAGAAACAAGAATATAGGTATTCCAACAACTTGCCTCTAAAAGTGAAAAACTGATTCATTTGGGCTCAAACTGACTTCTAAAGCAATGAATCTACCCTCTATTACTATTTATATATCATAATTACATGCCAAGTCATCATTTACAGTGGTGAATCATCATCCATGAGAGAGAATCCAAGAAGCTAGTCAAAAACTGGAAAAATGACCATCCTGAGCAAAATCTGCCCTACCTGCAGTGCCACTAGCCCAACGCGTAGCACCACTTTCAGGTCCATTTTGGAGGCCTTCTCGGCATCCAAATGGAGCTCATGATAGTGCATTGGAAAGTTATGCTAGTCTAATTTCCAAAAAATCTATAATTTCTGAATTTTAAGCTCATTTGACCCCTCAAATATGGATTCTCCCAAGATTGCTTCTGTGTGTCCAAAAAGTGGCAGAAAGGTCCTTTTCAGGGTGTTGTTTGACCTTTTGGTGGACATGTTATGCCCCAAAAACTTTGAAACTTGTTAGGGTTCATGTCCTCATTACTATAAATCCACAAATTCAAACCACTTATTCAATGAGTGCCCCTAGGAAAAGCGCAACGCCACATCTAGGCAGTTTTCCTATGTGTAGAATTTCAAAATTTGGGAATGACAAAAGCTCTTCTGATTTTGCCTAAAATTGGTGATAAGCACCATTATCAAGTGTCTTTATGAGCCAAGGAAGCTTCAGCAAGCATCCTAAGCCTATCCTCCTCCTTTTTTCCTTTCAAAGCCTACCTTAGCCTAGCTTTGATTTTCTTGGCTCTCATACTGCAAATCTTGTTTCGGGTCCTGTAATGATAGGCCATGTGTCTAATCATCTGATTGTCTCTATTGGCCTTTTGTAGTAGCTTCTCAAGGTGCAAGTTGAATCTCTCAAGCCAAGTCACTCTATCATCTTCAATCTCCTTCTCAATAGGAGTCAAAGTGACTTGTGCCTCTTTGCCACTTTGTCGTTTCATCTTGAGCATTTCTAGCTCCATGAGGACTTTTTTGTGACTCAACTGCTTGTTTTCTTGCTCCAAATATGTGATGACATATTTGGCCCTCTCCAAATTATCCACCAAAGCTTTTACTTAAGCCTCCTTTTCTTCTATGATGATGTCTTTTATGGTTTCTTCGTCCTAAGCCTCTAAGTCAATGATTTCAACTCCATGATGAGTATAACACTGCTCCGGCTCATCATGCTCTAGAATATTTTCCTTCCCTTTGTACAACTACTGCACCTATACCTGCTGTGTCGATGAAGAAGGCAAAGCCGCTTCCACATCATGTGGAGCTAGCATTTGCCTATGAGCTGATGAAGAAGGCAAAGTCCCTTCCACATCCCATGGAGAAAACACTTGCCTATCGGCTGCAAGTAATCTTCTTGTACACCTTTGATATGTCATGTAAATGACCACCTCAGTAGTTCTCGTCTCCTTGGCCTCCTCATCTGTTTTCACTTGGGCACTACTAGAAGGTCCCCCTGCTTCTTGAGACACTAGTGGACGAATTTGAGGACCCTTGAAGATATCATGAGAAATAAATGTCTACCAAGAGATATTGAGGAGACTGAGATGATGAAGCAAAATAGTCTTGATCAGGGAGTAATGATAGATATTGCTCATCTAATAAGGGTATGGGTTCTTCTAGACAAGATGAGCCATCTTCTCAATATTCCTAAACAAGAAGTAAGGGAGGTTTAACACCCTCACCCTAGTAAAATGCATGAGGATCCTGATGTGATAGGTGTACAACCTGGAAAATCGGCCCTCACAAGTGAAATACTTCATGATGCTTTTCATCATGGGGGACATACTTGCTTCGAGAAATCTGAAAGGAAAAAGTCTCTTCAACTCATTTCTATACTAGGGTTTGATATAAGGCTCATAGTAGTGCTCATCCAAGTCCTGGGCCTTGTACCACTTCTCCCCTACATTTGAAATATGAGTGGCATCTAAAATGATGGATGGTGAAACTGTGAATTTCACCCTAGCAAGAGTCACCTTGTTGTCTCGAAGATGAGCTACAAAAAGTCTAGTGACCGAAGGATGATGCTGAACTCTCTCTACCTGTTCACAAAACTCATAGCAGCTAAGATATGTGAAACATGTGATAGCCAATTGAGAGGCCTACAATTCCCTAAGGTTTGATGGCTCTTCTATGATAATCCTACCTCCCTTGTATGGTTTTCTCTGCTGCCTAGCTCTGTTTGTTGAGGTGTCACTACCTGTTTTTTCCTCCTCCTCATAGTATCAGTCCTCTGTGTCCATGTTTTCAAGGCTTGACTTCGTATAAAGGGATTGAGTGAAAGTGTTTCAGGAGTGAGGGGATGGGAAATGAATTTATGGGCCAAAAATCAATGAGGGAGTAGGAAATGGGAGGGAGGTCTTGCTTTGTTTGAGAGACTGCCCTTGGGGAAGAGGGATAAAGGGGTAGGGAAATATGGAATAGGGATAAAGGGACAAAGGGATAAAGGGATAGGGAAATAGGGATAGGGAAAGAGTTTAGAGTTTAAGGAATAAGTGATAGGATGAACAATGAGGGTTTAGGGTTTTAGGCACCACTAGGAAGATTTTTAGGGTTTCATGCTTATCATGGAAAATGATGCTTATAAGTTTGATTTGAAAACCAAAACTGAAGTGAGGGATATCAACTTACTTGCAATGATGTAAAGAGAGAGAAATTTGATGTTTGTATGAAGATTTGAGGCTTTTCCAGCCTTCCTGTTCAACGTGTAGCGCCAGTGCACAGACACGCAGTGCCACCCTAGAAGCGCAGCGCCAGTGTAAAATTGCACTGGGGAAATTTTCCAAATGTGCAGCGCCAACCTCAACGTGCTGCGCCAACTTGCCTGCCTCAGAAGCGCAGTGCCGCTCTACCAATGCCCAGTGCCATTGCTCCAATTCTCCAGAAGCGCAGCACCACCCTCCAGAAGCGCAACACCAAGTCCTCCTTCGCCCAAAACTCACTCAACCTTGCCTCTTCTTCTCAATTTTTTGACTCCTTGCTTTCCAATGAGAATAATGAATTTTAAAATGAAATGTGGGATCTTAAATAGGAGTAGATTTTGATTTTTCACTTGAAAAACCCACTTTCTAATGTTTCTTGTCCTTCTCAAAACTATGTTTTAATGTGTTTTTGTCTTTGTGTCTTTGCAGTTGGATAATGCTCGACTTGAACTGATTTTTGTAGTTTTTCTTTGTCTTACAGCAAGGCGAGATGCTTTGGTGCAGCTGGGAACATTTATTACATATAGTGACTTAAAATTACATAAGATATACAAATAAACTCATAATACTCTGTTTTCACCTCAAAAACATGTTTTGAGGTTAAAATTACATTAGGTTAAAAGACAATTATTCAGTGGCTAGGACCTACAAGCCATCATGGTTGACTTATTTATCATCCTCATACCCTTGCTGACCTCTATTTGCATGTAAAATTAGGCATCTTGACCTTGGTGATGAAACCCTAAGACCTAATGAAAACATGCCCTATGACCTAATGAGACATGATTGAAAATTGACCATGAAACCATAACTGAAGACAACCTGAAGAAGGGTGAACAAGTATACTCTATGAGGGAAAAATTTAGAATTTCTGCAGAAAAGACAACCATCAGTGGACCAGTTTGACATGACCTAATGAATGATGTGAAATTTTCAGTATGGGACCCCTAAAATGAAAATGCAAAGAGAAGGTTTGATCCTTGATGGAAGTATGTAGATACTGACACTAACAGAGAGGCCTAGGGTAGAAGTCTACATTTGAGTGCACGAACCCTTGCAGCTGAATGCACAGTGTGGGTCAAGTCTATAATCATCCAGAATTATCAATAAAGAGAAGTATTCTACAATTTTTGTGTGTTTATTTCCTGTTTATGCATCTTGTTATGTTGGGTATGAATTTCACTTATAATGCTTATATGATGCACGAATGTATATAAATGTGTTGGTTAAATGAGCGCAAGTATGAACATTTGTTTACGCGAAGCTAACTAAGATCGGTTAATAATATAAGTAAGACACTTAGCATAGTCTAGGAGATATCACATTTCACTGCCCTAGCAGTGTGAAAGTCCTTGAGCCGCAGGTTAGGGTTGCACGAAAGCTAATTGTACCCTTTTGTGAAGGTACTGAAGGGTGGAAAAGAGGGCTAAACAACCTGTGTGAAGGCAGGTATAGCCGGAATAAACTGACATCACAACCATCTCTAGGTGTGGAAACTTTGTTCCAGCATCCCCCCATACTGCTTTGGGTGAGACTTTAGTCCGTGTTCCGCGGGCTGATGCTGAAAGGGCCAATAGTGTAGGGATTTATTTGGCTAAATAATGCTAAACCTGGGTCAGGCCCCTTTAAGGAAATAACTAGTCTCATCATGAAATTTGATCTAAACAAGCAACTAACTATTGTGTGCATGAATAATATAAAGACCTTTTTTCTCTTTATCTTTTTGTAAAAATGTAAATGGTAATCCTTCTTGGTTGCATGGTAGGTTAGATAAGTGTGGAGGGAGATGAATGCAATGGTTTAGATGGCTTGGAAGGAAAGTAAGGGTGTACTCCTAGCTTTAGTGATGCTTTTTTCACAACTCGGGCTCAAAACAGGGCATTACAGGTTTTCCTACAGGATGTCCTAGTTTGCCTACAGGGTTCCTTGTTTTCCTACAGGAATAGGCTAAAAGCATAGGGAGTGGTTTGAAAGGTGGGATGGAGCTTGGATACTTAAACCAAATATTTATGGTGGTTGGATTTTCTCAATAAGAATGGCAAGTTTTCCTTGTAAAATGAAAATTTGAATTGAGAACTTAGTGGATTTTGGCAATCATGGGAGGATGTGGTTTCGCTGAGGCTGATGATGTTAGGAATTCCTAAAATTTAGACACTCCTGCAACATATACATCAATGTTTGTGTTTATCCATAAATTCATCTTAAAATAAGAAGGATTTACCAAAATACAAGAAAACAAAATTTTCATCATTTATTTGTCATGTTCATGCATGGGAATTCTTGAAACATTATGAAAGCAACATGAAATTAATCCAAGACCTAAGATATCAAAAATGTCAATTGCAACCTATCTTCTAAAGCTGAAAGATAATGACCTACCTAGTAGAAAAACCCTAAATTTCATCGAAATCATAATTCTGTCTTTTTTGGGCTGAATGGGAATTTTTCCTCAAGCCATGGTCCCCGGAAGGGAGGAATGAGGTAAGATCCACTTGTTGTATCCTTTTTCAAATATTTTATTATCTTTATAATGCTACTATTAGAGTTATTCACAAATGGAAGAAAACTAATCAAATGTACCAATACTTGCAAATTAACAACACCAAAATCAGTTTAACAACTAACTATCAAATAACCTAAGCATACATACACAGTAAGAGGAACCTCATTGCTAGGGTTGGGCCTTAACCCAAGAGATTTATCCCTCTGAGTCAACTTAGTTTTGGTTCAAGGGAATGCTGCTCATTTTCATTAATAGATCAAAATACATAAAAGTGTTTGGTCATAATCCTTCAACTCAAAAAATGCTTAGCTATCTTGCACAAAAAATTTGAATCCTAATGAGGCTCTAGGCCTTTTCATTTATACAACTGAAGTTTCCAAAAATTTCCTTAAATCAAGGGAGGCTTAGCTCCCAATCTTGAGACCAACTGGTTCCTAGTTGTCACTGGCCTAGCTACCAATGATCATCATGACTCGGCTGCTTGCAACTCATAGCTGGGGTGATTTGATTAAGGGATCTTCGATTGAGTGCGGAGATAAGGAGGGAGATCCTATCTCCTATAATCTCTCCTTGTTGTCTCATTCGAGTTCCTGCACCCTAATTAGCCACAATTTTCTCCCAAAACCTACAACCAATGCACATTAGACCATTAGACATGACATCTTACTTTTAGTCATCTCACTAAGAAAAATATAATTAAAACATGTAAAGAATTATGAGAAGAATTTATGTTAGTAAGCTGGAGGTGCATTAAGGTCCATATATTTTACCCATTGATGAGATTCATCATCATCCCCTACTAAAAGTGCTTCTCATCCTCTCAGAAACTCAATCTATTTCCATGTCTTTCATTGCTTTGGTGGCCTCCTTGACATTCCATGCTTCTACTGTAGTCTCCTCCTCCTATGAGTAAAACTCTTCCTTCTTCTCTATCACCTCCCACTACTTTCTTTCTTCTTCTTCTTCTTCTTTTATTCCTTCCAACATACCTAAGAGAAATGGTGGAATGACATTCAATCCAATCCAATTGACTTTGAGTCTTTGTAATGCTTGCTTATTCATTAGGGTTCTATTTAGTGCCTCCCTCATTCTATCAGTAGACTGATATTTTCTTATCTTTAGGATGTAAGGTAAGGTGTTCCATCTCCTTTGGAAGGATTGTTGGTTGTCATCTCTTAGCAATCTTAGCATGTCTTCAAAATGAGTGGCTTCCTTTTCTTGTAAAGCAAGGTATCTTGGTACAAGCTTGGGATAATCTGTAATGAGGTTTTGATTGTTGATGACATCCTTTGGGTTAGACTTTTTTTCTTTGATTGTAAGGGGTTCTTCTTCTTATTTTTCAAACACCTTTTTAATTTCTATAGCTTTGGCCTCCTCATGATTCATCCAAGATTCCAAGTCCATTAATTGTAAGTCCCCTAGCTTTGGATTTGGGTCCTACACATTTAAATCTGTCAAAGCTAAATTGTGTAGGTAGAACTTAGATATATTTGCTCTATCCTCGAGAGTGCTTTGATCACAGATGTCAATGAATTGTTTGTAGTTTTGGAAAGACATAGTTCCTCTTTGTGCTAGGGTCTTTATCTAGAATTTTAGCCATTGTTCCTTGAGGTATAAGGCATAAGACTTTGTTGGCATCCTGCATTGGATTGCCTCCATGGATAAACTAGCCATAGTTTCCAATTGGCCTTCCTTTTCTTGTAGCTGCTTCCTTAGCCATGTGTTCTCAACCTCTAATTGATATTTCATTATTGCTTCTATATCTCTTATGCTACTTAGTTCTCTTCCCATTTCCTACAATTTCTCTTCCATGTGGTCTACATCATATACCCCTTTGATTTAGCAATTTCCATCCACCTATGTGCTCTTGCCCTCTCTTTTTCAAGTTCAAAGAATAGAGGAATGGAAAAATTTTGTGGTATCACCCTACCTCCTTCAATGAATCTATAGTAGGATCTAAGGTTTGGTTGTGGACTAGGTTCCTTTAGTTCCTAAACCTCTTCCTCTGTTTCTTCTTGAGTAATTCCTTCCTAGTCTCTTTTCTGTGTTTTTTGTAGGTTTAAATATAGAATTGACTCTTCTTCCTGTAGGTTGGACTGTGTCTCCTGTAGGAGACCTTTTCCTTTTGTTTAGGCTGACCTGGTGATAGGCCTCCTAACATAGGTGATTGGAGACTTGGGATAATATTGTTTTGATGTTCCTTCTCCTTCCTTTTTTCTTATAGTGACTGCTTTCTTTTGTTGTTTTGGTGAGTCCTCTATGAAAATTGGAGTTTTGGTAGGGGTTTGAGGTCTCCCTTGTCTAATCATGTTGCTCATTCTTGTCCTGAAGTAAAGTGGAGTTTGTCTTCGTCTCTTTCCCTTTGATTTGATAGGTGTACTTAAGGCAGTTAAATCAGTCGCTGCCACTTTCTATGTAGGCTCTAGAGACACTCTTGGTGATTATTCTTCTTCCTTGCTTTAAGTTGAAGACTTTTGTTCATCCTTGTATCCTTCATCTTCTTTTCCACTTCCTTTTTCATCCTCTTCTTTGTCTCCTTTTTCCTCTTCTTTATCTTCCTTTGTTTCTTCTTTCTTCTCATATGTTTCATCTTTTGTTTCCTCCTCTATTTCTTCTTCCTTGTCATCCTTTGTTTATTCTCCTCCCTCACTACCAGTAGGGCTTCTATCATACTCAATGGCTTGAATTTCTCCTTTCTCCTGCATGACTACAAATTTTGTCCATGCAACAAGGATTATTAGGTTGTGTAGATCATCTTCAAGGATGATTTTGATCAACCCATGATGGGCTAGCTGCTAATGTTTTCCTACTTATACCTTGATGCTCATGTCTATAATGGATTGTAATAGAAAATATGGCATCCTAAGTCTATTATGAGTAGGTGTGTTCTCTCCAAATCTTAGTTCTTGGAGGAGTCTGAAGTGGTATCCATACACTAAATGTATCTACCTGTTGATGCCCCGAAAATCGTTACATCAACATCGGGGGATAACCACCCAGTTCGGACCTTAATACAGCTCCTTTTCCGTTTGGGATGGTGGCTCTGACTGGATATAATGGGACTAGTTTCCCAGTAATGAATAAAAGGGGGTGGATGAATGATTGGTTTTCTAATAAGTGATAATAAATGGAGGACTTATTCTATGAGTGAAAACGTAAATGACTATTTTATCCCGGGAAGCTTCTATTCTTAAGTGCAACGTTTAGTGATCTGTTGATGTTTTAATTTGCTGAGTTCAAACACGCTGATTTTTGCCTTAGTCTTTTTCAATCATCAACAATATTGTAATCTATTGAATCCGATACTACCAACGTCTTTGATGATGAAGGTATATTTGAGGATGATGGTTGATTTTGAGGCACTGTTGCAGTCGGCTTCCTTGTGGGTACCTTTTCCTTTGTAGTATTAGTACCTGCACTCCTTTTCTTTGAACTTGCCTGGATAGGTTCAGGGGCACTTTTGCTCCTGGTAGTCACAGGAAAAGCTTCTTGTTCAGTTTCAGTATCGGAGTTAGGCAATATGAAGTCCCACATTCCATGGCATTCAACGACTTCCTCTTCCTCGAATTCATCGAATGGTGCAATTGTTTCTTCTTCTTCTTCTTCCTCAGGGTCTGAATCTGCATTGGATATAACATTTGGAGGTTTTGACTCAGGTTTCTTAAAATTCCTATAAGGTTTCTTTGTTGAGGTTTTTGCTACTTGCTTTTTAATTTCAACCATTTCATTTGACATTGTTTTGAGGACCTTTTGAAGACCCTCCATATCGTATGCATCTTTGGTGATTTTCTTCTTTGAATCATCCTTGAAAGACACTTTTTTGGATTTCCTGTCTTCGAGAGCAGCGTTCTTTTCCAAAGCGATTATACGTTTTTCGACGGCGAGGGCTTCTTTCATGTTTTCGGCCAATGTAGGTTTTCCAGCCCTATCTACAAAAATCACTATATTTGAGGGTAAGGCTGTAATGTACCACTCGCTTCTAATTTGTTCACTTGGCTTGGAATTGGTAGGGATTTTATTCAAGAGTTTATTAAATCAGGAGTTAAACTCCTTAATTGGTTCTCTAGACTCAATCGTTAGATTCGAAAGGTCATTAATGAGTGTGGCCAAGGATCTATCATCACCATATTTGGTAAGAAACTGCTCCTGAAAGGTATTCCAACTGGTAATGGATCCAGAGGGCAAGGAAAAATACCAAGACCCAGCTGATCCTTGTAATGTGTAGGGGAAAAGTCTAACTACAACATATTCTTCTGTTACTCCCTTCAGATTAACTGACAACATGAAATTATTTATGTGTTCCTCAGATAATGTTCCAGCATCTGGAATAAACTTTGGTAACCATTTCTCAGGATAATCAGGTAATGGATGTAATGGTGCAGGCATAGTGACTGCACCAGGACTGTTCCATGGATTCTGAGCCATCTTTGGAGTACCAACGATTGTCTGTGATGTTCCAGGTGTTTGGGGAGGTGGAAATGAAGACTGAAAAGATTGTGATGTTGAAGGTGAAGACCCCTGGTGAACAATAATATATAATGGGGAAGTGGGTGTTTGACTTCGCACTGGAGATGATGAGATGGAAGATGATGGAGAAAAGGTCTCACTACCAGAACCTTCAGTGTTCTTTTTAACCCTTTTCCTTTGGGGTAAAGGCAACTTAGGTGGTTCAATGCCGAGTTTTTCGCTTTGAAGTCTGGTGAGAGGATGAGGTAGGCGGAATTGCAAAGTCTCACTGCCTTGAGATACTTCAGATATCTGAGGTGAAATGGAGAAGCCTTGAAGTTTCTGGATGATAGACTGAACTTCAGGGGACTCTGGACTTAAAAGTTCTGAAGTATGATGGGGTTGAGCAGTGGTAGTTGATCCCTCTTCTTCTCGTCTGGACACTGGTATTTCAGAGTGCAAATGAGAGGTCCGAGGAGAGGTGGAGGGTGATTAACTCTGTGAATGGTCTGTAGGTTTTGATTTACTCGCCATTCATAGTGGATGGCCCTCCTTCTAGCACCAGAAATGTTGATGCCCCGAAAATCGTTACATCAACATCGGGGGATAACCACCCGGTCCGGACCTTAATACAGCTCCTTTTCCATTTGGGATGGTGGCTCTGACTGGATATAATGGGACCAGTTTCCCAGTAATGAATAAAATGGGGTGGATGAATGATTGGTTTTCTAATAAGTGATAATAAATGGAGGACTTATTCTATGAGTGAAAATGTAAATGACTATTTTATCCCGGGAAGCTTCTATTCTTAAGTGCAACGTTTAGTGATCTATGTTCGCTGATAGACATATAGATGACACTATTCAATAAACAAAGACATTCATTTAAATGATAATTGCTTCGTTCAAATAGTTGAACGAAGTAATTGATAAAACATTTTTACACTTCTCTTTTTATATTACTGATACATGCATGATTGAGAGAATAGAAAATTGTAAACATCCAATAGTGGAAAGTATAAAGTTTACTGTTAAAACACATTCACATATTCAATAATACCAAGAATGACCAAACAACAATTCACATAAAAGGAATAAATTTAGACATAGATAATAGTACCATATGAGCTGCGAATCATTCCCAATGCCAATCACAATTTGAATTCCTTCTTCCGACTCAGAAATACTTTTAGATAAAGGTAGTAGTGCACATTCACATAAAAGCTTCGTTATCAAAATTTGGAAGGATTGGTCCAGTTTTCATAAAAGAATATGCCTGAAGTACAGTAGTGCAAATTTAGGCTTAAGTCATATACAAAAACTTACGACCCTTTCTAAATACATGAAAGGGTCTATAAATACTAAACTAAGCTAACAAACTACAAAATTAAAATGCTACTAAATTGGTATAATCTGATCTTGAATATCTCTCCCACAATGATCTGGTAATCAGTAGTAATGATTCATCATTCTGGCTATTTGCCTTTTGTCCTTAGTTGGCATATTTCCAGCATTGGTTCCACTTCTTGAGGACGGCTGAGACGAGAATTGATTTGAGCAGCATAGGTGGCATCATGTATATCGGGAATGATACACCCGATTGCATCCGTTAGGCATTTGAGGGCAGCTCTCTGGTTGTATGGTTTTACTAGGAACAACCAATAGGTGTCCCAAGTTAAAATTTTAATTCCTAAGATCAATCTCCCATTCTTTTCTAACTCTTGGTGACATGACTGCTCCAATGTCTTGGCTGATAATAATTTACCTAGTGTACATTGAGAAATCATGTTAGATAAATAGAGAGTATTATTGATCAAGTCAATTAAATTGCTCGTAGATAACTTGCATCTAGAAACCACTCTCTTTGCTTTCATTAATTGGGACTGCCACTCCATGAATAGGATTTCTTTATGGTATTCTAAAATTTTGGGCAAGTTTGCTGCCTATCCCTCATTAGAGTCCTACCAAGTAAGAAAATATATCAAAGTGTCGTCGGCTTGCTCTAAATCCTGCCTGGCATCAACTGATTTGTCTATTATAGATGTTGTTATGTCGCACATAGGTTCAACTTGGGCAATTTCATGACACAACAATCTTATTTGTGTTATTAATGCCTTGTTAATCTGCATTGCCTCTACTTTGAACTCGACACGCTAGGGAAGACTCTTGAACTTCTCTACTTGAGCTGATAATTGAGCAATTTGCTCATCTTTTGTCTTTGCCATCTGTTCATTCATTGCCTTCAACTTTTATAATGCCTCTAATAATTCTTTCTGTCTCTGAATCGCTCCCGAATCGATCCTCTATTTCTCTTCATGCAACTATTTGTCGAGCTGGCTATTTAACTGTTGCTGCGTGGACAGTTGCTGTTGTAGTTGTTCTGACTTCTGCTATTCCTCCGATAGTTGTGCTTGCAGTGAAGCGATCACTTGATCCTTTTCTTTCAACAAATTGCTTATCTCTGATGCCTTATCCATGGTGGCTACCGAATAGGCACTAGCATATTGGGATAACTTTGTCAGGTCATCGGAGGGGTCGAATTCTTCCCTCCACACCACATTAGCTGTTATTGTTTGTTTAGGGAACATAGAAGGTTGATCAATCCTTCTCCTTTTCCACTGTCGCTTTATTACAGCCCTGTGTTTTGGGCTATAGAAAACATCTAGTGGAGGAATTTCCTCCACCTACAAAATAATTTGATCGGAAGGATTTTTTGGAATTATTTCTACTACTGTAGTCGGGGGTAGACCGCTGGTTCCTTTGCTTGGAACCTCCTTTGATGTTGTATCTTGTGTATCGGTCGCTTTGAATGTATCGGCATCCATTGAGCTCTCAAGATTGCTTATAATTGTATTAAATTGTTGCCATTCCTCGAGCAATCTTGGGTCCATTTGAGTATCGACACTCACCTCCTTGCTGCTCTGCTCCTGCTACTTTTTCTGTTCCTTCTCCCGTATTCTCTCCTGTTCTTTCTTTTCTATTTCCTCTTTGTCTTTCCTCTGTAATTCCTCTTGTTATTTCCTCTTTGCCTCTTCTTGTTCTAACCTCCGGAGTTCCTCCCGCTCTCTTCTTTGGACTTCTTCAAAGATTTCAGATGTAGCAGGAGGTTCGCCGGTAAGCTGCTGCTCAGGCTCACTTGATTGTATCATCGGGGCAGTAGCTAACAAATCTAGAGGCAGAGTTTGCAACCTCTGCTCTCTAAGTTAATTAAATTCTACTAACCCGTCATCATGGTATCTCATTCTAGCTAGCTGTTGCACCTGAAATATTGACTCGACTGAGGAGAACAAGTCATCAAACTCATCTTCTTTATGTTCAAATTTAGTGAGTTTGGCCTGGTCTAGAGCATTATATATGACTTTCTTCAGGTCGAAACGTCTATTAGGCAGAGTGGCGAGACTTAGGATGTTAATTTTTTCCGCCTCTTTCTCTGCATGTTTATAATCATGCAGAGTATAGACGTCACTCCTTAGAGGAAAAGGAGGCCAAACTTGCTTCTTTGAATTTCTGAGAGTCTTTGTAGCTGATGCGGTTGTAAGATGATATGCTATCTCACGAGCTAATAGTTTGTCTGGTATATACAAGGGGAGGATATGAGGCCTAGCCTGATTGCCGGAAACTCTTACATAAGTGAATTTTTCCTCTCCAAACCAGGTTCCTAAGGATGTCAAGTCAATCTCTGCCTGAGAGGAGATCTTAGGGGCAGGTCTATAAAAAATTTCATAGTAAATAGGTAACATGAATCCATTACAGACTTGGTATAAGTGATGTTTATAATGAGCTTTCCATAATTTCTGGTGGTAGATATGAATAGGCATAGGGTCCTGTGGAGTCCATCTCCACCCTAACACAGGAAAATCAGAATTAAAACAGAGGGTGTCCAAAATATAGGCACTAAAGTAAAATGGAGGGATGAACCTATCAGTAACACGGGATTTGTTTCTGAATTCAAGAATAGCTGTAGCCAATTTATCCAATAATATAGTCCCCCAATCCATGATTTCACTATTGCATGTTGCTTCCATCAAAGATACCATCTCTATGGAAAATTTTGAAGAATCATGCAATCCCCACATTCGACACATCATGACTCTAGCATAACAATAAGGAGAGCATAAGGAATCGACAGAGTACTTACTCGAAGACTCATGTTTGTGTTTCGCCGGATTTTGTCTCCATTCCCGTATAAGCTCTGACTCAGTTTCATTCTCATCTCGAAACTTCTCCAGAAATGCTTTATTATAGTTCTTCTCTGGTTCGGGCCAATGGTACATTTGTCTGAAATCATTGGGCTGAAATGAACCGAATACTCTCCCATCAATAGTGCAGAATGTTCTGTCTGTAATTGGAATTTCTTCAATTGCCCATCTCACCACATCCGTATACGGAAGAATTTTCTCTCGAGCTGCTATCCTGTGTAGGTAGGAATCAGCCAAATCTTTTAAAGTAGCATCAGATTTCCGGCTTGAGCCTGCTGTAGCTTGTC
This sequence comes from Pinus taeda, assembly GCA_000404065.3. Taxonomy (NCBI): domain Eukaryota; kingdom Viridiplantae; phylum Streptophyta; class Pinopsida; order Pinales; family Pinaceae; genus Pinus; species Pinus taeda. The sequence goes on along the minus strand of APFE030082618.1, from coordinate 253,643 downwards.
CCGATGTTTGCTGAGGTTCCTCGGCTTCAAACAGGTTGTAAATATTCCGCCAAGTAGTACTGCCGAGGACGAGACATGTGGTATCTGAGATTAATCCCTTTTTTCTTGGTCCCGGATCGGTGGCATGTCGTCCAATTACCGCAGAAGCTGAAGTCATTCCAGATTTCTTAGATTTCTTCCCCATTTGGTCTGAAATTGCTACTGCGGAAAAACTCTGCACAAGAGAAAAATGAACGTAATGCGGAGAATAGATGGCGAAAACCAAGTATGGAGGAATTGTGTCAATCAATGAATAATGGAATATTTATCATAAGGCTCCTGCGAATACAATCTCTAAAGGAATTTAGGCATAACTGCTCCATTAATTGGCCGTCTAAACCTGTCAATCATTTAAATGCTCATTATATCGTTTACTTGCCGAATAATCGTTTAAGCATGGATTTGATTTTTTGGTGGTTGGACGCAAGCGAATCACTATCGGGAAGAGAAAAGGCTTTTAATGATAATTAATATAATATACCGAAGTCATATCAATCCTTTTTGAAAGTCGCGTTTGGCTTCATGGCAATCGGCGATCGGAGGAAGCCTTGGGCAATCTGATTTAAGTTTTTGTGGAATCCCCAATCGCCGATAGCGATATCGCTTGACTTGCATTGGGAGTTTTAAGGAGGAGAGTTCGTTATATTCATATCGCATTCCTCGATTGCCAATTGCGATGCCGCATCGGAGCAAGGGGAGGGACCTTTTATTGTTTAATTTCCCGATAATTGATGGTTGCTCGCGCTTGTCGCATCGGGGAGAATCAATGGGTCATGGTTATGCATCCTTTGTTATTGCGATATGCGATCTTGCGATCACTTTATCGCAATAATAAATAATTATTCATTTTATTTTAAGACCGATTATTTATCAACTCAAAAAGGTTTCAAAATGTTTTGTTTGTTTCCGAACCTTTAGAAGAGTGATAGGTTCATACCAATTTAATCTAAAAGGGACCCATTTCATATTATAATTTTCTAAAGTAAAATTTTATGAAATGGGGGGGTTGTTGTATAGCACAACACTACCTTCACACGAAATAGATTTGATGACGTGGTAACTGAATTCATTCCAAGGGTATGGAATGGTCTCCCTTCTAACCCCATTTTTTTCTTGAATTGGTTCTTCTCCTTCCAAAAAGAAACTTTTCTTTGAAAGGGTGTTGTTATTATTTTCCTCTTTTCTCCATTGTAGCCCTAGGGGGAGTGTAGTTACCTGGGTTATAACCTCGGGGGTAATTTCTACTGACAAAACCTTCACTAAAATAGTCGCACTAGCTCTAGTGAGGGGTACGAGTGACATGGTAAATTCTCTAGCCACATCATCATCATATCCTCTCATCTTCTTAAAGAACCCCATCCATTGATGCCTTGTAAAAATTTCCACCACATGAGGATGTTGGTGGATCAGTGTTGTGTTGGTGGGTTCTCTTCTATTGAGCCCTCCTGTTATATTTCCCTGGTAATTCTTGAGGCTTGGGTGGATACAATTCAGGACTTCTGGTAGGTGAGGAAGTTTTAGCATTTAACCTTTATTTACATGTAAAGCAATATTTATATCCTTATATGAACTGTAAATTCATAATTGAATTGAGGATTTCTTCTTTTTAAATGGAAAACATAGAAGGTATGGCACCTACCTCCCTTTGCTATGTTCTGGTGGTGATAACCCTTGAATCGATTGCCTTTAGTGCCCACCGATAGCTCTATATGCTAATCTCCTTGTATCCTGTAGGTTTCCTGCTTACTATAGGTGCTGACTATTTCCTATAGGTGTTTGTTGGGCGCAGGATCCCCCAAGGGCAGTTTTGGGGCTAAGAGCCCATATTTTGGTCCAATCTTGTAATTCCAATGTAAATACTCCGCATTTTGTGGGCACAGAGCGCATAGATGTTAAAGAGTCATAGGGTTGTTCACCCTTATTTTGATAATGTAATGTCAGCTGTAGAAGATCTACCCATGATCTGCGGACCATGGGATTGTATAAATAGAGTTAAGCTCTATGTAGTTAGAAGAATAAAAAAAAGAATGGATTAAGATCGAACATGTATGAGAGGTAGCTTTAGAGTAGAAGTCTAGTTTTGGGTCGTAGTGTAGGTAGAGGCTTTGCAATTGAGTGCGCAGAGGCCTAGAAGTCTGCATCTGAGTGCGCGGACCCCTACAACTGAGTGTGCAGGGCGATTCGAGTCTGTAATAATCTAAAAGTATTAATAAAGAGAAGTTTTCTATCATTATTCATATTTATTCTTGTTTATGCATCTGTTATATTGGGTATGAATTTCACTTCTAATGCTTATAGGATGTGCGAATATGTATAAATGTATTGGTTAAGTGAATGCAAGTAAGAACATCTGTTTACGTGAAGCTAACTAAGATTTGTTAATAAGATAAGTAAGATACGTGGCTTATTTTCAGAGATATCATAGTTCGCTGCCCTAGCAGTGCAAAAGTACTTCAGCCCCTAGTTAGGGTTGTGCGAAATCCGATTGTAACACTTCACTAAGGTACTGAAGGGTAAAACAGAGAGCAAAACAACCTACATGAAGGTAGGTATAGTTGGAATAAACTAACATCACAATCATCTCAAGGGTGTGGAAACTTGGTTCCATCATCCCCCCATACTATTTCGAGTGAGACTTCAGTCTGCGCTCCACGGGCTGTTGCCAAAAGGGCTAGTAGTGTAGGGATTTGTTTCGTTAACTAACGCTAAACCTAGGTCAGCCCCCCTCAAGCCAAAAAATGGTTTTGTTTCCAAGACTAGAATATGCATAAGAGATGTGTGATGTCGTATCATTGGAATCCAACTAAGAAAGAAATTGGAGGCTGGTTGGACAGAAGGATTCACGAGTTCACGACAAAGAAAAATAGAAACAGGCGACTGTCAAAAGAACAATGGTTAGATAGCTAGCTATATACAGAGATCCACAAAATCTTCTTTGCCTCCTTTCCTACTAAGCTATACGATTGGATTGCAAAGCTAGCAGATAGCTAAGGAAGGTGGAAACTTGACGATCTTATTGTGTGGACCCTAGAACTAGTGCAAAGGTTGGAAGCATCGGAGGATAAGATCATACGTGTTGTTGATCATTGGCTCGATTGCATTATAGGAGGATTTGTTACTGAGTTCGTGGTTGACACCTCAGTCAGCTATAGCGAGGTAGAGCGATGTTTTTTCAAAAGACCGCAACGTAAGTACATAAAATCATTGAATACTTGGATTAAAATATTGTTGTGTGAAAAGCGGGTTATGTAGTTACCTTGATGTTCAGGTTTACGCGAAGTGGAAGAATTTACAGAAATGAAGGAAATAAGGGTCCAGAGCATATCCCCTTGATTTCACCTCTGTGAGGGGATGAGGAAGGGATCGCGAAGGTATCTGCACGAAGTGCTATTCATCTGATAAGACAAGGATTTCCATGAATACCACCTCTTCCCACACCACCACCACCTTCACCTCCATCACCTCCAACTTCACTCGTACCACCTGCACCACCACTGCAATTCAGTATGGTGAACACAATGAAGTTACCTTTGTTCAAAGGCTTGGGAAATAAGGATTGAGACCAATTATAGTTTGTAGTGAAGGCTATATGGGAAGTTCAAGGTGTTATAGATGACCATATAAAGAAAAAAACACTAGTTAGCACCATGTAGGATCGCGCGCTGACTTAGTAAATTAAGTACTTCAATGATAACCCAAATGCGAGAGTAGCGGACATCAAAGTAGCACTAAATAGGGAATTTATCAGGCCTAAATTTGAAGTGCAATCGACCATTGGATTCAAATAAATCACGATGCTACTAGGCGAGATGCCTTAGGAACTAGATCAGAGGCTAAAATGTACGATTCGTGAATCCAACATGAATTTGATGGATGGACAACATCGCGAGTGGTTTGCGGCTTCACTACTATCACACTTAAGGAGTGCGTTGTCGCAGCAGAAGAAAACAACTCAGGCAGAGGCCTTGGAGATTCTCATGAGACTACATGAGACCCCGTCCAAGATCCTAATATAGGAGTTTAGCAGATCCACGCGCAGGTGAAGAATCTGTGCCTTGAGATGCAAAGCTTGAAGCAAGATAGGATAGTTCAGCCAGAGTTATGCGAAGAAGTATTGTGCGTAAAATGCAAGAGCCAAGGTCATGACAAACACCATTGCTCAGTCTTTACAAATTACCTTGCAGAAGGAGGATCGATGCCTTTAAGGCCGAAAGCTCAAGCAGGACCTAGTGTGGCACCTACTTTATGGTGCTATATCTGTCAAGTAGCCAGAAAGCATGCCACAGATAACTGCCACTTGTTACAGAAGTATATGCAAACTCTGCAACAATTATTCTGCAAATTTTGTAGGTCGATGGGACATGATGAGCATACTTGTAGGAGTTATGAATTGATGATGGATAGAACTCCCACCTATAGGGTTCAGGCCAAAACACGCCCCCTTGACTAGAATGCAGGGCTAATGCAAATAGGATTTCATGGGCACGGATGAGGGCGAGGCAAAGGAGGACCTGGTAGAGGTCACAGAAAGTTGATTTGCTACAATTGTGGAAGACCATGACACTATGCCCTCAATTGCACTAATCCAATGCATCCGTCGTGCAGGTATTGCACATTGTTTGATCATGAAATAGAAGATTGTCCTACGCTGATAGCTAGGATAAGGGACAAAGGAGCGCTACCACCTCCCCGACTCAGAACCTGTAGATGATGAGGTCTGAGGCACACAAGGAAGATACGAACATAAATATAGTGCTCCGAAGTGGAATCATGACAGGAGATGACAAGAGGAAACAACTGGAAGACAACACCCGGGTTTGCAAAGCCCCGACAAAAGAAGTGGAGTTTGATTTGGAGCGCGCTCAAGAAATATTCATGGAAGCTATGAAGAGCTTCATTGAGGCCTCCATGTCAGGAAGCAAAGATAAGCCTGAACCAAAGATGGACCCCTCTATGATTACAACTTTCCTAGAAACCTGTATGAAGTTACTCTGCGATAGTAAGGCTATGAAAGGGTTATAGGAAATTATCAATAGATGTGCTGGGACAACGCCAGGTGAACTGCGCGTAGTCTAGAAGATTGAAAAGCATAAAACAAGGATGTTAGAAAACTATATATTATAGAGCAATGGAACACATAAAATATTGCAGAAATATAAACACAAAAAATGCATAAAACAATAGACACAGATATACATGGTTCACCTAGTTAGGGCTACATCCATGGAGAAACAACCAGTCCTTCTTTTATTATATTATCTAGCAAACTGAAGAGATACAACCTACATCAGATCCACTGTAACACCCTCTTCACTATCAATCTCCTCTCTCTTCCTCACTCAGAATACAGATACACATAGACATAATACAATTCCCTCATATATGGTGAGGGGTTGCCTTTTAGGGAAAAAAACATTAAACTAAACATAACTTCCACTTTCACATCATCCACCTAATGAATGGCACAGATTAACTAGAAATTAATAGACTTTTACAACGCAATTTTACATCCATTTTTAGCTTTGAGGGTGCTACCCCCAAACCCCTGTTGGTGGACCGCTAGCCCCCGGACCCCCCAGCCAGGGGGGTATTAGCCCCAAAGCACCCCCCCCACCCCCCGCGTGAAGAGGTGTACAATCTTCCTGGGGTATACATCCAGCTGAAACCTTTGAATATAGAAGATAATCAAGCTCCATAACCAACAATCTCCCACTTGGAGACTGATTATAGCAACTCCACTGCTGCTTCATTCGTTAGACAATGACTCCACTTTGGACCTAGTTGTTTCTCATCTTCTTCATCATACTTGAAGACCAATTGAAACTGAGCAGATTCTCAGTTTCTCCCTGGTTACAACTTTTGTTAACACATCTATAGGATTCTAGCTAGTGTGTATCTTTTCCAGCTTCAACTGTCCATCTTCCAATGCTGACCATATGAAATGGTACTTGACTTGTATATGTTTAGTATTGGAATGAAATGTAGAGTTCTTTGCAAGATGTATGGCACTCTAGTTGTCACTGTATAACCTGCCCAACTCCTGCTTCTTACCCAATTCATCCAAAAACCTTTGTAACCAAATAATTTATTTACTAGCCTCTGTAGCAACAACATACTCCGCTTCTGTTGTTGAGAGTGCAACAACACTTTGCAATTTTGAGACCCAACTAATAGTTGTTCCACCTATAGTAAACACATATCCTGTAGTGCTCCTCTTGTTATCTCTATCCCCTGCCATATCTGCATCAACATATCCGTGTAGAGCAATGTTTGAACCACCAAAGCATAATTCTTGATTTGTGGTACCTCTCAAATACCTGAGAATCCACTTCACT